>CM051832.1:119121984-119278842 GCA_028451465.1 Erethizon dorsatum | reverse complement strand
TACAGTACACCTTGTTTATACAGTACTGTGACTTTTGCTGATTGCACTGTACAGTACTGTAGTTTTATGTTGTTATACATTACAGTACTGCATGTAGTAGTTATGCAAATAAAAGTAAAGTCATCAGGTTGGACTTTCCTTTGACCATTTCTTTGCTCTGAATATTGTATGTACATGCTCTATACAATTCCTCATTTAGCGACCAATTTGTTGGAACAAAACTTGGTCATTAAACAAGGAGTGTTTATATATATAATGTATATGTATATATATATATATTCTCTAATAAACTATATATTTCGAATCTGTATTTTATTGTCTCACATACGCTATTTTACGTATTGTCTGCCACTTCCATATATACATATATTTATACACACACATATGTTGATGAATTTAAGGCAGGACACCAGTTGCTACTTCTGATGAGGAAGAAGTGAGACTGGGCCTCAGGGTCAAAGAACTTTAGACTTTCTACAGGGTAGCCCAGAGGAGCGTGGGGGACAATGTGGGGGTTCTCCTGGGCAACTCGGGCACCAAACCCCACCACCGCCCTCGCCCTCCAACCAGGCACGCTTCCACCTCAGGCTGCCTCCCCAAACTCGCGCGCCAGAGCATCGCGCAGTTTTCCTCCTCAGGTCAGAGGGTCCCGCTAAGGCCCCGCCCATTAACAGCGGGTCGCCCCGTGTCCTGGGTGAACTTCCGCCCGCCCTACGGTCACTTCCGGGTCAATGGCGAAGCCTGCGGCGCTCCCGGAGGTGTTACTGAGCGAGCTTGCGCGAGGGGCGAGGCCGGTGTTTGAGGGGATGGGGCGGTTGTGGACCCAGAAGTGCGAAGCAAAGGCCAGCGAAGCGTGGGCTTTGGCTGCCTTGCCAGCGCCGCTTCCCTGCCGAGGGCTCCTCCGCTGGTGGGGAAAGAGCAGGGTCGGTTCTAGGGGCGGGAGCCTCTGTGTGCCGCCGGGAGGGTGCTGGGGGTGTGCGTGCAGCGCACCTCACTTGGGCTTGAAACCGAAACCCCTCAAGGAAAGACGGGTCTCTCCCCTGCCTGTGCTTTGAGGAAGCGTGCAGGGAAGCTAGAATCAAGTCTCCTAGAAGCCAAGAGGAAAGGCTAACCAGAGACGACGATGGTATTGGGGAAGAGTTGCCGGGAGCCTGCACCAATACGTCAGTTTATTCAATGCCACCCCAGTCCTGTGGGTTAGGAGTCTCAGCACCTCCTTTACAAAAGAAGGACTGAGGCACAGGGCAAATAACACGTTTAAAATCTCAGCTAGTAATGACAGGATCCCCTGTGGACATTACACTAAATAAAGATGTTATTTTTAGAGGTCATACCTGAAGAGTCCTGAACTCCACATGCTGCGTCTGACCCCACTTCTGACCCAAGAGGCCCGAGTTGTGGTTGCGGGAGGCCTGTGGCGGCGGCAGCGGCAGAGCTGCATGGGGAGCGGGAAGATCGCGGCTGCCAAGCGCAGCGCCGGAGGCCTCGGACCCAGCGCAGGAGGGGCGGGTTCAGTGGAGCACGGGAGACCGCGCCACTCAGGACTCGGCGGCTGGTGTGGGACTGGCTGTACCCGCCAAAATGTCCCCATGAGGGGCCGGGCGAGGGGACCACCCGCAGAGCCGAGCGGCCGGTTCCCGCCGCTCCTCCCTCGGGCGGTGGGCGGGGCCCGCCGAGCCGAGCCGTGCGTTCCCGCGCTCCTCCCTCGGGCGGTGGGCGGGGCCCGCCGAGCCGAGCCGTGGGTTCCCGCGCGCCTCCCTCGGGCGGTGGGCGGGGCCCGCAGAGCCGAGCCGTGGGTTCCCGCCGCTCCTCCTTCGGGCGGTGGGCGGGGCCCGCAGAGCCGAGCCGTGGTTCCCGCCGCTCCTCCCTCGGGCGGTGGGCGGGGCCCGCCGAGCCGAGCCGTGGGTTCCCGCGCTCCTCCCTCGGGCGGTGGGCGGGGCTCGCAGAGCCGAGCCGTGGTTCCCCCCGCTCCTCCCTCGGGCGGTGGGCGGGGCCCGCAGGGCCGAGCCGTGGTTCCCGCCGCTCCTCCCTCGGGGGGTGGGCGGGGCCCGCAGGGCCGAGCCGTGGGTTCCCGCCGCTCCTCCCTCGGGGGGTGGGCGGGGCCCGCAGGGCCGAGCCGTGGGTTCCCGCCGCTCCTCCCTCCGGCGGTGAGCGGGGCGGGTGCGCGCTGTCCGCTGGGAGCGGTGCTGTCGCGCGGGTGAACGCGGCTCCACAGGCCGGCGCGGGTCGGGCGGGAGGCGCGTGGCGCCAGAGCCACCGCAGCCGCAGCCTCAAGGGCAGCCGCCTGTGCCGCCCTGCTGAGCCGAGGTCGGGGAGCCCGCAGCGCGCCGAAGCCCGCCGCTTGCGAGCGGCCCCTCCTTCGCTCCCCTCGCCGGCGCGGCTCCCGCTCGGTCCGGCCGGCCGGGTGCCTCCCGTCTGCCCCCTGAGACGCGCGTCCCGCACTTTCGCGAGCCCCAGAGCTGCCCTCCCTCTCTCTTCCCCTTGCTTCCCACTGTTTGGCGTGGAACTGGGACAAGACGGTTTGGAACTTTCTGTCGCAATTCCGCCTTTGGCCAGAAGAGAGCGACTGTGCTCCAAATAGTTCACCTGTCAAAACAGCCATTCAGCAACAGTTTGACATTTTGTAGCAGTTTATCCATGTTTCCCTTTGGAGGGATTTCTTTTCAGCATATGGTCTGGGTACCACAGCAGTCATGGTGTGTCCCATGTAGTGCATAGAATAAAAAGACAAACTGTCCTGAAGTTGAGCTAAAGGAGCCCTTTCAAGCTGGATTACATGCTTTATTGTATCTTGCCTATGTCCCTTGGTGTGATTGGAGAACCACTGCTGGTTTTTACCTTTAGAAATGGCTATTCCAAATAAGAGTTGCTTTTAAAAAAGATGTTAACACTTTTTTTAATCCTTTCATGTAGATTTTTTCCTTCTGTGATGAGCCTAAGTCCATTCATATACTCTGATTTCAGTGGGGCGTAGTAAGAGCCTTTGGTTAGAAAAATCCCATAATTAAAGACTGCTGTACAGATCCTGTGTTCTTTCCTTGGAAGCCAGAAGAGGAAGAGGGACGGGTTGTCAGAGTCTGAGGATGAGCTGCAGGAGGACGTGCTGGGTCTTTTGTTCGAGTTCCTTGGTTAGCACCTTACTTCCTGCTTCGGCCTTCTTTCTGGCCAGAAGCAGCAGAAGGACTGATCATCAGAACTGGAAGGGGATGAGGAGGACATGCCTGGGTGTTTTGACTTAGTCTGCAGGGTAAACTCCCAGCTCTCACCTCAGTCCCCTGGCTGGAAGGGGAGGCGGAAGTGGTTGTCTGGGTCTAAGAAGGAGTCACACGAGGCACTGCGGAAACCTGGCCCTGTTCCACAGCACATGTGTGACATTGAGATGCCTTGCAGACTCCAAATGACCCCGAAGAGGGGGCGCCTGTTGTCAGTGCTGCCTGAGGGCCGTGAGGCCTTCACCAGGCTGGGTAGCAGCAGCTGTGTGAGGGTAGCAGCAGCTGTCTGTGGTAAGGAGACCCCAGAGGGCAGGCCCCATGTGGTTCTTTAGGAACACAGAGATTTGTATCATTTCCTCTTCCCACACAGAAGGGAGGGCATGTGAACTAGGAGCACACAGATGCTACCCAGGCCCTCACTCTGTTGCTCCTCCAGGACTCTGCGGGCTGAGCCTGAGTATCCTGCCGGGTGAACATCCTTCTCCCCACTCTTCCCATCTACCTGCCTGGGTCCCATCCAGAACCTTCTCCTTGGCAGCCCCAGTTCTCCTCCTTGTTCTGTTGCCTCCTCGGAAACCCTGTGCCAAGTCCCAAATTAACACTTTGCTCTCTTCACAGAGAATCCTGTGGTCAAGATTTTTGGCCTGGAACAAGAACCTGAGGGCATGTGACAAGGTGAGGTCGTTCTCGCCTGAGCTGGGCCCTTGCTGCAGCACAGCCTGGGGAGGACAGGGTTCCAACTCCACAGTCCTCCTTCAGTCCCTGTCTATGTGGGGAGCTCCCACCTGACCTGCCCACCCTCCAGGCCCTCTTAGAACACAGCACCATTTCTCCTCAGGCCCTGGCTTTTATGGCAGGCCGTGCATCCTCCTCAGCCTAGGCCTCTGAGATCTGAGTCCAGGCTGCAGTTCCCTGGATATATCCTCTCTGGCTGTTGCTGTCTGAAGAACCTTTACTCCAGCGCTCAGGAACTCCTTTGCTATAGCTTCTCAGACCCCTTCTGATCCAAGTGACCTCAGTACCTTGTCTCGAAGAGTCCCTTGGAGGTGCCATTGTGGGCGTCATGGCCGTCTTGCTCCTGACTGCTCTCATTTGCAAAAAATCCTCGGCCCCCTGACTTTCTCCACATGACCAGGTTACACGACACTAGCAGGTCTGCTCTGAGTGGAGTCCTACCCTGCTCCCCTGTCCTCCTTTTCCAGGTGTGGCTTCTCTCTGACCACCATCCTCTCTCCACATCAGTACCTCCTGGCTATGGTCATTTCCTACTTCAGCCAGGCCGGTCTCTTCCCCCAGCAGCACCAGAGGATCCACTTCCTCCCGACTTAGAGTTCTCTGCCTCCTCCCCACAGGCCACAGTCAGCCCCTGGAGTGGAAGGGGGAGTGGGATTCTAATGTGCCCTCTGGTTTGAAACCTGTGCAGTTGAGTCTGTGTAGAAAACAATTGCCTTGGAGGATGCTGTTCTAATGCTTTTCATAGGAAAACTAACAAAGTTCCCCAAACTTGAAGTTCAAAACTTGAAACTGAGGAAACACAAAGCCCCCCAGACAGGACAGGCAGGAAGAAGGCACATGTGGTCACCAGCTCATACACTGAAAGGCAGCCACTTTTGACTCTCCTGAGGTTTCTCCCCAACGCATTACCAAATGTCATGTTGTCCCCCTCCTCTGCATTCACAAGGCAATGTCCCATTCACACCATCCTTACAAAGCACAGACCTTAAAGTACAGAATGCTCCCTGCTCATGCTTCTTCTAGTCTCTCCCCAAGCCAGGGGGCTTTTATCTGTTTTGCCTTATACTCACACCAAGATACATGTCTGAGGCTCACAGGCCTTCCTGCTGCTGCTTTCCTGATTAATTAATCTAGCCCAGGCTGCATTTCCCTGTCTGAATTCCCCTTTCTCTACCATTTCTCTTTAACCAAAACAGCACATCATCCTGATACAGTGTTACCTCAGTTCACAAACTCGGCACTCTCCATAATTCTGGTCACAAACTGAACTGGACAAGAACTGAATCAAATTTCCCCATAAGGTTAACACTGACCCTAACCATTGAATTATTTTATTAAGTCTATTGGTACAATTTACATATACACAGTGATAACATTCATCATAGGGAATTTGTACCTGTACATGACATCATGACTCCTCTTTCTTTCCCATTCCCTTCCCCTCCTTTCAACCCTCTTCCCCTCCTTATTTACAAAGTTTTGTTTCCATTTTATCCTCCTTTTCTCATTTTTTCCTTTCCCTTCCTTCTTTTCCCCTCCCCCTCCCTCTCCCTAGTTCCCCTTTCCTTTTGAACAATTTCTTTTTTTTTTTTTCTTTTTGTGGGTACCGGGGGGTCGAACTCAGGACCTCATGCTCCAGCAGGTGCCTGTGCCGCTGAGCGATATCACCAGCCCTTTTTTCATATGTGGGTACCAGGAGTTGAACTCAGGACCTCGCGTTTGTCAGGCAAGCGTTTATGCCACTGAGCCATCTCACCGGCCCTGAACAATTTCTTCTTATTTTGCCATATCTATTGTACAATTTGGTTCTTATTTACACTTTGAGTTTCTCACACACCAGAGACAATACGATATTCACAGATGGGAGTCCAATTTATTTCACTTAAGAGTATGGTCTCGGGCCGGTGAGATGGCTCAGCGGCGTAAGCGCCTGCCTTGCAAGCGCGAGGGCCCAAGTTCAACTCCCAGAACCCACATACAAAAAAGGGGCCGGTGATATCGCTCAGCGGCACGGGTGCCTGTTGGCGCGCGAGGTCCTGAGGTCAACCCCCCGGTACCCACAAAAAAAAAAAAAAAAAGAGTATGGTCTCAAGGTCCATCCATTTAGCAATAAATGTCTCAAGTTTATCCTTCTTTATGTCTGAGTAGTACTCCATTATATTAAAAAAATCTTTTTTATCCATTCATCAGTTGATGGGCATTTGGGTTGTTTTCAAGATTTAGTTATTATAAATTGTGCCACTATAAATGTGGGTGCACATATATCGCTGTGGCATGATGTTTTTAATTCTTCCAGGAAGATACCCAGAAGGGGTATAGCTGGGTGAAGTGGAACCCTAGTTTTAGTGTTTTGAGGAATCTTCACAATGATTTCCATACTGGTTGTACCAATTTACACTCCCACCAGCAATGGCGAGGTGTTCTTTTTTCCCCACAGCCCCACCAGCATTTATTATTGGTTGCTTTTTTTATAATAGCCATTCTTTCTGGAGTGAAATGGAATCTGAGAGTTGTTTTAATTTGCATCTCTTGAATGATAAGTGATGTTGAACATTTCTTTATATATTTGTTTGCCATTTGTATGTCTTCATCTGAGAAGTGTGTATTCATCTCAGATGGCCATTTTTGGATTGGGTGTTTGAATTTGGGGGATCTGATTTTTTTCAGTTCTTTATATGTTCTAATATTAGTCCTTTGTCTGAGGAACAACAGGCTAAAATTTTTTCCCACTCTGTGCATTGTCTTTTCACACTGTTGGTGATTTCTTTTGCTATGCAAAAGCTTTTTAATATGATAAGATCCCAGTTGTTGATCCTTGTAGTATTTCCTGCACTATCTGGGTTTTATTCATGAAGTCTTTGCCTACATGTATGTCTTCAAGGGCTCTACCTATTCTCTCTTTCAGCAGATTTAGTGTTTCTGTTTTAATATTTAGATCTTTGATCCATTTTTTTATGTGGGTACCAGGAGTCAAACTCAGGACCTCGCGCTTAACAGCGGGTGCTTGTGCCACGATATCATTGGCCCTTTTTTTCCTTTATGTTGGTACCAGGAGTCAAACTCAGGACCTCGCGCTTGCCAGGCAGGCACTTATGCCGCTGAGCCATATCACCAGCCCCTTTGATTCATTTTTATTTTAGTTTAGTGCATGGTGATAGACATAGGTCTAGTTTTAGTTTTCAGCATGTGAAAAGCCAGTTTTTCCAGCACCATTTGTTAAAGAGGCTATCTTTCTTCCAGTGAACATGTTTGGCCCTTTTGTCAAAGATAAGGTAGCTGAGTGTGTTTGAAGTTGTTTCTACATCTTCTAATATATTCCATTGATCCTCCAGTCTGTTTTGTTTTGTTTTTTGGTGGTTTTTGTTGTTGTTGTTTCATTTTTTTGTTTTTGTTTTTGTTGTTTTGGGGGGTTGTTTTGTTTTGTTTTGTTGGAAGTACCATGCAGTTTTTATCACAGTAGCTCTGTAGTATAACTTCACATCAGGGATTGTGATGCCCCCTTCCTTGCATTTGTTGCCCAGAATTGCTTTGCTATTGTAGGTCTCTTCTGGTTCCAAGTGAATTTTAGGATTGTTTTCTCTAATTCTGTGAGGTATGTTAATGGTATTTTGATTGGAATTGCATTAAATCTGTATAACAATTTTGGGAGTGTGGCCATTTTCACTATGTTGGTTCTTCCTACCCAAAAGCAAGCGATAACTTTCCATTTTCTGATATCCTCTTCAATCTCCTTTTTCAGAGTACTACAGTTTTTAATGTATAGATCTTTTAATTCCTTTGTTAGATTAATTCCTAAGTATTTCATTTCTTTTGATGCTACTATAAAAGGTGTTGTTTCCCTAATTTCTCCCTCAATGAGTTTGTTATTTGTGTACAGGAATGCTAGTGATTTTTCAAAGTTGACTTTGTATCCAGCTACATGGCTGAATTTTGTTATTAAATCTAGAAGTCTTTTAGTGGGTTTTTTGGGGTCTTCTATGTAGAGCATTATATCACCTGCAAATAATTATTATTTTACTTCTTCCTTTCCTATCTTTATACCTTTTATTTCTTTTTCTTGTCTGATTGCTCTAGCTAATGTTTCCAGAGCTATATTGAATAGGAGTCATGATAGTGGACATGCTTGTCTTGTTCCTGATTTTAGAGTGGACACTTTCATTTTTTGACCATTTAGTATGATGTTGGCTGTTGGTTTGTCATAGATGGCTTTTATAGATTGAGATAAAGACCATCTATTCCAATTTTCTATAGGGTTTTTATCATGACTGCGTGTTGGACTTTGTCAAATGCTTTTTCTACATCTATTAAGATGATCATGTGATTTTTGTCTTTAACTCTGTTGATACATTGTATTACATTTATTGATCTGCATGTGTTAAACTATCCCTGCATTCCTGGTTTGAATCCCACTTGGTCATGGTGTATAATCTTCTTGATGATCTTCTGCATTCTGTGCGCTTGTATCTTACTAAGGATTTTTGCATCTATGTTCATTAGGGATATTGGCCTGTAGTTCTCCTTTTTGGTTTGGTCCTTCTCTGGTTTTGGTATCAGGGTAATACTTGCCTCCAGGAATGATTTAGGGAGTACTGATTCCCTTTCAATTTCATTAAAGAGTTAAATTTCTTGTAGAATTCAGCAGTGAATCCATTAGAACCTGGGCTTTTCTTTGTTGGTAAGATTTTTATTACATTTTAAATTTCACTGACTGATAGTAGGTTATTTAGAATTTTTATAGCATCTTGATTCAACTTTGGTAATTCTTATGTATGTAGGAATCTGTCCATTTCTTCTGTGTTTTTCATCTTATTAGAGTAAAGATTCTCAAATTAGATATTGATCATCTTCTGGATTTCCACAGGATCTGTAGTGATTTCACCCTTTTCATTCCTAATTGCATGAATTTGAATCTTTTCTTTCCCTTTTTGATAAGGTTGGCTAACGGTTTATCAATTTTCTTTGTTAAAGAAAAAGAAACAACTGTCAAAGAAACAACTCTTCAATTCACTGATTCTTTGTATTGTTTTCTTAGTCTCAACTGCATTATTGCTGCTCTGATCATTATAATTTCCTCCCTTGTACGGGCTTTGGGCTTGACTTGCTCTTCTTTGTCTAGAAGCTTGAGGTGCAACATTAAGTTGTTTATTTGAGCTTGTTCTGTTTTCCTGATATGAGAATTCACCACTATAAATTTGCCTCTTAGGATTGCTTTCACTGTGTTCCATAAGTTCCATTATATTGTATCAGCATTATCATTGAATTGTAGATACTGTTTAATTTCTTCTTTAATTTCATCTGTGATCCATTGGTTGTTCAGGAGGGTGTTATTTAATTTCTGTGTGTTTATGGAATTTTTGTGTTTTCTTTTGCCATTGATTTCCAATTTCATCACACTATGGTCAGATAATATGCATGGGATAATTTCAAATCCTTTGCATTTCTTTAAGGATGTTCTCTGGGCTAGTATGTGGTCTATTTTAGAGAACATCCCATGCACAGCTGAGAAAAATGTGTCTCCTGATGTCACTGGGTAGAACACTCTGTAAACATCTACTAAGTCCATTTGTTCACAGGTTTGTTTCAGTTTGGATATTTCTTTGTTGATTTTTTGTCTGGTTGATCTATCTATTTGTGACAGTGAGGTATTAAGGTCTCCCATTAAAATTGTGTTAGTGCTTATTTGATTTTTCATGTCCATTAATATTTGTTTTATATAGCTGGTGCTCCTGCATTTGGTGCATCCATATTTATGATTGTTATCTCTCCTTCTTGAAGTTTTACCTTAACAAGTATGTAGTGACCTTCTTTATCTCTTCTGTTAATTCTTGGTTTGAAGTTTGCATTTTCTGCAAATAGAATAGCTACCCCTGCTTTTTTCTGGGTTCCTGTCATGTGGAGTATTGTTTTCCATCCTTTGACTTTCAGCCTGTGAATTTCTTTTTGAGTTACATGTGTTTCTTGTATAGAGCATATTGTTGGATCTTGTTTCTTGATCCATTCTGCCAGTCTGTTTCTTTTGATTGGTGAATTAAGACCATTTACATTGATGGTTATAGCTGATATGTATTGGCTTATCCTTGCCATATTATTTTCCTGCTATAGATTCCCTATCTTTCTTCTCTGTTTAATTACTTGCCCTGCCTGGAGGCTTCTTTCTATTGGTGTTCTTGAAATTGTGGTCATTTTTATCTCTTCCTATAATATCTTTCTGTACACTTTGTAGAGCTGTTTTAGTGGTCATGAATTTCTTCAGTTGTTCTTGGTCATGGAAGTATCTTTTTTCTCCATTAATTCTGAAAGATAGTTTTGCAGGGTGCATCAATCTGTGTTGGAAGTTGTTTTCTTTCAGGACTTGGAATACTTTACTCGAAGCACTCCTTGACTTGAGGGTTTGTGTTGAGAGGTCTGCTGTGATTGTGATGGGCTTTCCTTTACAGGTGATTTGTTCCTTTTCTCTAACAGCTTTTAATATTCTGTTCTTGTGCTGAATTTCTGGAATCTTGATTGTTATATGCCTTGGTGTAGATTTATTTTGGTCATGGCTAATTGGAGTTGTATATGGCTCAATTATCTGTATGTCAAATTCTTTTTCCATGCTTGGGAAGTTTTCTTCCATTACTTCTGTAAACAGTCTTTTTATGTCATTTGTGCTGACTGCTGCTTTTTCATTGACTCGAATCAATGTTATGCTGTTCTTTTTTGCATCCTCTCACAGCTGTTGGATTGTTTTTTCCTATTCCCTTGTTATTTTTAAGAGATCTTCCCTTTCATGATCGCTAGCCACGATCCTGTCTTCTAGGTCCAATATTCTGTCTTCACTTTCATTCATGCAGTTTTGCAAACTTTCAATGGAATTTTTAATTTCCTGGATGTCTGTTTGAATCTGTTTCATGCATTCCATTTCTTTCCTATGTTGGGCATTCATGATTTCCATCATTTTCTATGCTCCTCTTTTTTTAATCTATGTCTACTCTAGATTTGCTGAGCAAGTCCTTTGTCAATGTTGACTTTTTTTTTTACCTGAGAGATTATTTCTAATCCAATTTCCTTTATAGCCTCATGCATTTGGTTGTTTTGTTTTGTTTTGTTTTGTTTTGTTATTTCTGCTGCTATCATTTCAGAAATTTCAGGTGTGTGGCTTCCATTTTCCTCTATTTCATCCCCCTAGATTTGTTCTGGGTGGGCTAGAGGTCTGGGATTGCATTTTGATTCTGCATCTTGTCGTTTTCTGGTTTTTTAATTTTATTTTGTTTTCTGCATTGATTCTTGTAAATTTTTATAGTAGATAGCTTTATCACTACTATCAAGGCCTCCCTAGAAAATGTCTGTTCTTCAGGGATGTCTGTTAGGTGTAGGAAATTCTTGGTTTTTGTGTGTGTCCCAAGATCCTACCTTCCCAATTTATTAAGGATGAGATGTTGGTATCTATTTGGCTCAGCCCCCAGTCCTTTAGTACTGGACTATGGTGATGGTTATTACCCCAGACATTCACAGTGTTGTTACACAAGGGAAAACAACTGATTACAACAGGCATGACATCCTAGCTAAAGTAGTACAATTAGCAATGATGATAGCATCAAGCCCAGCTTAGAAACTGACAAACTGTGATAGCTCTTAATTTGGTAACTTTAACCATAGGAGCAAGATCTACAATTATATAACAAAACCCAACATGAATGGGGAACTTGTACGCAAAGAGTTTCCCCTTGGTAGAGTGGTTTTACCCTGTGATGGGGAAATTTAAGAGGGATGGCAGGGGTTGAAGGAAGGGTAGAGGAATGGGGAAAAAATCAAGTTATATCATGTACAGGTACAAATTCCCTATGATGAATGTGATCATTATGTAAAACTAAATCATACCAATAAACTTAATTAATTAAAAAAAGAGCTATAGAGGACAAAACAGAGATAAATGAAGAGAAATATAGTAGAAGCAAGGCTGGAGGACAAGCCTGATCATGCAAGCTTTGGAAAACTAGAGAAGAGGGCAGAAGAGAAAGAATGAAGGAGTAAGCAAAGGGTTATCAAAGATAACCAGAAAAATTAAAGATAATGTTCACTCACATGAAAATATTATAAAATCAAGAGAGATAGTTGACAAAAGGAAGAAAGAAGATGAATAGATTAGAACAAAAATATAGGTTAAGAAAACCTTTTTAAAAAGACAGAAGAAGGAAAACAAAACAAATCAGCAAAGAAAGAAGAAAAATAGAATTCCTCTGGTGTCCACAGTTTTGTGGTTATGTCCAAGTCAGAGAGCCCAAAACTACTGGGTAAACCTGCCAACCCACCAGTAGAATTAGTGCTAGATGTGGGGCTGATATTGGCCTCCAAATGTGGGGGGCTAGGGCAATAGTCTTTAGCCAGTAACTTTGTATGTCCCTTGTGGCCCACCCACTCCTTACCCTGTTTGTCCCAGTGTCTCTCTCCCAGTTGCTGTGGCAACTGGTCCTTGCACACCCTCCTGTGTTGCTCTTCCACTGGCTCATCTCTGTCCTTTCAGGTCACTTGTTTCAGGGCAGAGGGGTGGGGTGCTGTGCTGTGGGCTAACCCTCTGCTCCTGCTGCCACCCAAGGCTGCTCAGTCCCAGTTCTATCTCCTGTCCCACAGGGAGAATCTAAGCTCCCACTCATTGCTGTGCTGTGGCACGGTGCTGGTTAAGTCCTACATCCCTCAAGCCACTGGTCACAGGGCAGCAGGGGTCATGCTGTTCCTCTCCATGCTTTCACCAGTGCCTCCACCGCCCGCACTGCCACTTCCCCTGTGGTCCATAACCTTGCTGACTCACTGCTTCTCCCACTGCTCCTTGTTGCAGGGTGAGGTGGGGTGGAGTGCTGCGGGCTGAGTTTCTACTCCTGCTGCTGCTGTGGCGACAGCCCAGGGCTGCTCAGGCCCACAGCACAAGGCTGCCTAAGTTCCGTGTCCCTCAAGCCACTGGTCGTGGAGTGGGATGGGTCCTGCGGTTCCATTCACTGCCCACCCCGCAGTTCCTAATCCTATTGTCCCTAGAGGTTTCAGTAAGCACTCTGGTGCAGGAAAGGAAAGAAAACAAACAAAATGAAACCTGGCCTCTCGGTGGGGAGGGAACAGTTTATTCACTCGTGTGTGTGTGTGTGTGTGTGTGTGTGTGCGCGCGCGCACACGCGCGCCCCAGCAGAATTTCCTGCCATGCTGCAGCATCCTCCGAAGGAAGGTGAAAAAGGCAGGGGACCTTATATCCCAAGTCTATTCTGTGCCACTTGAGTTAGCTACACTATTTCAATCTATCTTTTTTTTCCTCTTCTTCTTCTTCTTCTTCTTCTTCCTTCTTCTTCTTTTCTTCTTCTTTTCCTTCTCTTCTTCTTCTTCTTCTTCTTCTTCTTCTTCTTCTTCTTTTCCTTCTTCTTCTTCTTTTAAACTTCCTAGTATGGCAGTCGCGTTCTGGCCGTGGTCAGGTGACCCACCAGCAGCCCTGTGGGCTGGGTGGCCATTTTATTAAGTCCTATATCTATGTTTTATTTTTTGATCCACAGCTCTCTTATTTCAGATTGATTTTGGCTTCAGGATGTATGTCCCTCCCTTTCTTCCAATTACCTGTGTTTTTAGTTTATTTTCTCTGAGTAGCTCTAATACGGCTCCTCCTCTCTAGCCATGTTCTCTCCCCTACTCATCTTCTTAGGATTGACTATTTTTTTTTCTCATTCCAGTTTTTATTTCCCCTCTTACAATAGCTCAGATTTTATGAAATAAGGTAAATAAAATGATTCTTCTAGATACAATATCACTATCATTGCATACTTTATGTTAGTAGTTGCTGAAAGGGTTTGTAATATACGTTTTTTAATTTATCACAGTCTGCCATCAAATGATACACCACTTCACACACAGGATAAGGGTCTTATTATAGTGCGCTTTCATTTCTCCTTCCCAGCCTTGTGCTGTTTTCTTTTAAATATTTATAAACCCCATGTGATTTTTGTTGTTTTCGTTTTCAGTAGTAACATTAAATCTTGTAAAGAGCTGTACATCATGAGGGGAGAATGTTTACTCACGTAGCTAGCACTGACAGTACTTTTCATTCTTTTGTGTAGATGTCGATTTTCATCTGGTGCCTTTCCTGGCCTTGCCATAAGGACCTTAATTTTCTTATAGAGTGCATCTGCTAATGATGAATTATCTCAAAGCATATGTCTGAAATACTTTTGTTTCATCTTTATTTTTGAAACATATTTTTCAGGGTATGGAATTTTGTCCTTTTTATCATTTCAGGAAAGAGAATAAATCTAACCTAATTTACTCCATGTTGGTTGGAAGCAGATGTCCCAAAGTGTACACTTTAAATTGTACAAACCCCAATACATAGACTTCACCAACCCTGAGCCTCTGATTTTGAAGATCTTCATTTTGGAAAGGCAGTTCTTGAGAAAGGCAAGGACTTGGACTGACTTACACAAATGTGCCTCCGAAGCTTACTCTGGAACTGTACTGGTAGCACCATTTTACTAAAATAGAGGATTTCTTGCATTTTTCCTTTGTGAAAACAATTAATATCCAGAATCAGGGCAAGATGTTGTCATGGTACCTGCTGTTTTGTGATTAACATAAACTCATTCTTTTTAGGGCTTGTTGCATTGTTAGAAATAATGTAGTGTATCCAGCCTCCCCCATCATTTTTCAAGTGAAGTGTTGAGCCTCAAGGACCGTTTCTTAAGCCTGTCTCTGGAGTGCTCAGATTCTTTCTAGAAGCTCATGCAAGGCATATGCAACCTACTTCAGGGATTTTGCTGCCAGATTAGTAATTTCTAGTTAATTTGACTTTTTTTAAAGAACAGCTTTAGTTGGGTAGTTAGATGGGCATGGTGGCTCATCTCTATAGTTCCAGATACAGTGCTTGGGAGGCTGAGGAAGGAGGACCACTTGAGCCCAGGAGTATAATACCAGCCTGGGCAACATAGTGAGACCCCATCTCATTCCCCACCCCCCAATAAAAAGGCAGGCACGGTGGCACATACCTATAATTCCAGTACTGTGGGGGGCTAAGGCAGGCAGATCAAAAGTTCCAGCCCAGCCTGGGCAACTTAGTGAGACCCTGTCTCAACATTTAAAAAAAAAATTTTTTTTTTTTTTTGTGGGTACCGGGGGGTCGACCTCAGGACCTCGCGCGCCAACAGGCACCCGTGCCGCTGAGCGATATCACCGGCCCCTTTTTCGTATGTGGGATCCAGGAGTCGAACTCGGGCCCTCGCGCTTGCAAGGCAGGCGCTTACGCTGCTGAGCCATCTCACCGGCCCAAAAATTTTTTTTTAAAGGGCTAGGGAAGTAACTCAGTAAAAAGGCCCTTGGTTCATTCTCCAGAACTGCCAGAAGAACAACAAATCAGCCTTATTGAGGCAGCCAGGAAAATTTTCATCATATATCTGTGTGTGTGTGTGTGTGTGTGTGTGTGTGTAACCATATTAATTAACTAATTAATTTAATTTAATTAATGTTTTCAATTAAAAAATAAACTGCTAGATTTTTTGGGAGAAAAAAATCCATGATGAAACCTTTGTTTCTTCTCACCCAACAGAGTCCAAGTGACAATGTATAGATGATGTCAGTAAATGAATCCAAGCCTTATGTTGCTCTCACTGGGTAGAGACTGCTGTGTTGCTGGCAAAGGTCTGGATAATTAAGGATACCTTTTCTGAACGTTGCTTATCCTGATTATAGTATGACACTTGCGTGTGTGAAACTGCCTTTGTGTTGGCAGATTTGTGACTGTTGAGTTAGTTTGGATGCAGAAAGATGCAGGAAGAACTTCAAATAATTGGTGTAACAGCACAGTGCTTATATTCTCTCTGCATTCTCAGTGTCCAGAGAATGAATAGACCAACAGATATTTAAATAACAGAATCTGTGCAGATACTGGCCCAGAAATACTTTATCACACACTTCTGTTCATTTTGATTTTGTTTTTGCCATCCTCTTCTTCCTTTCTCTCTCTCTTTTTTTTTCCTGCTGGTGATTGAACCCAGTACCTTGAGAATGCTGAGTCGCATACTCTACCACTAAGCTACCTCCTCAGCCCTGACTTAGTCTTTTTAATGTGCCAGGGAGAAATATTCCATGATTCCAATTTAATATTTTTACCAAATGCCCTAAAAAATATTACTATGATAGCTACCTGGCCATTTAACACATTTTTTGTTACTTTTTATTATGAAAAATTCAACTCTTAGAATATACAGTGGACAATGAATATACACCCATCATAGATTTAACAACTGTTTTCTTGCTCAGTTCTCTTTTTACACAAACACTTCAAAATACAGATATAATAGCATCACACCCTAGTAGTACAGCATGAATCTGTAGAAAATAAGGACATTTTCCTAAATAACCACAACACTATTTTCCCACCTTACGAAATTTCTCTTTCTTTTAGACATGCAGATTCTGGTTCAAATACTGGTAGTATAAATGGTCAGCATTTTGTTTTACTTGTTAGTGCCTTAAAGGAGTAGGAAAAGATAGGCCTTATTGGAAGAGAAAAATCAAGAGATTCCATGAAAGCTTCAGATCGAGGAGCTTTAGAGTTAAATCATTCTGGTGTTTAGATTTGCCTTCTAAGACTTCATTCTGTTTTAGGGGCCAATCCTTCATATTCTGGGGTAGGAGAGACTGGAGGTAGGCTGTCCTTAAAGAAACACAGGTGTCTGTAACTGACTTAAGTAAAGCTCTGCCCTTTCAGATTCTCATTTTGATATCTTTACATTGGAGAACTCAGCAGAAGAAAGTTTTTTCTTAGACTACTTTTGGGAGCCCAGGCAGTACTGTTGACAAACTTAACTTGAATCTTCAGGTGCATTTATTCTCTAGGATAGTATCAGTCAGATGACTGCTTTTGGAAATGCTCTCGTCTTTGTTAGAATACATGCTCTCCTTGTGGTAAGAGGAACAGCTTTGAAGTTTCGAGAGCTGTAGGTTTACTTTATGTTACTGGATCTGTCTGGGCTTTTAACATTGGTTTTTTCCATGTTGAAAATTTTCACTCCCTTGGTTTTGGAGTCATCACTTCCTCCTAGTTCTCACCTCATCTCTTGACCTAGATGCCTGTGTGTCTTTCCCTTAAGTGCTAAGTGTAGTAGACATTCCTTCTACGCCCTCTGATTAGTATTAGCCAAGGGCTAACCCAGGTTGGGCCTCAGAGAATTTAGGGAGACTCTTGGGGCCTTTTGGGAAGGAATTTGAAGGAGCCCCAGGATACAGGAGTACGCAGCCGCAGCTACTCCAGGAACCTCTAGCAGGAAGGAAGTCAGCTTTAGGATGATGTCAACACTCTGGAAGGCAGACCGAGATTGGGTCCCTGACGACACCGTTGATCAACTAGGCCTGCCCAAAGTGTGCAGCATGGCTTTGTGGGTCTCGGAGTTTATCTTATTTGGATTTTCTTGAGCATCTTGGATGTGTATTTTCAGGTCTTTTGTCAAATTTCAGACACTTCAGTGGTTATTTCTTCAAATAGTTTCCCTCTCAGGAAAATCATTAGATCTCTCTTGACCTGTTTCTTCAGTTATAAAATAATGGCCGTAGTTATTTTGGGGGGTTTAATTGAGATAACCTATTAAAGCATGTAGCCCAGTCTAGTTCAGTAAATGATAGTTCCTTCCTCATTAGTTACTCAGCATGGAAGACTGCCATTTATATTCTTTTCCTCTCCTCTCCCCGCCCTGCTCCCACTTTCTTTTTCTTTTCCTTTCCTCCCCTCCCTCCCTTTCTTTCAACAGGGTCTTATGATGTATTCCAGGCCTGTCTTGAACTTGCTATGTAGTCCAGGCTGACCTCAAACTTGTGATCCTCTTTCCTCAGCCTTGAGTGCTGGGGTTACAGGTGGATTGCTTAAGAAAATTGCTAATGTGGAGTTTAATGAAGCTTAGATCTGGTACAGGAAGCAGGAAGTTAGAAATCTGAAGTATTCTGTGCTTCCTTTCCTGATCCCATGCTCTTCATTCCCACCTAGGAAGTGTTATTCCCCCATTTGTATTTGTGCAGTTGTTTATTGCACAAAGTCACCCAACCGAATCGGCAAGTCAGGGCTGAGGTCCAGCCTTCATTTGCTCACCAACCTCACTCCTTGGCATGGGGCTGTGGTGCCTTTTTCTAAGTCTCTTCAGTGACTGAAAACATTCTGTTTAAGGGCTGCTTTTCCATTGACCCGAGGCCCCTCTGAAATGAGGCAGCTCTGAAATGCTCTCATAACAAGTGGCTCTGCTGTTTAAGTTCGCCTGGCCCCGAGGTGCTTTCTTGTACTAAATCCTCCCTGATCTGCTCATCTCACTGCTGAGAACTCTGGCCAAAGCTGTGATTTCAATCATACACCTCTCTCCTGGATCCATTTTCCTGTGCTTGCATGCCGATGTGCACTGAGGTGCCACACAAAGGCTCCCAGGGGTGCAGGGAACAGGAGCATCTGCTGTGAGCATCGTCTGCATTGAGTCAGTTGCTCTCAGGTGTGCACACAGCTCTACAAGCTGAGCAACCCACCTTCCACACAGGATAACTGTGCACAGAACACTGCTGGGCCTCAAAACACAGAAAGAAATGGAGGAGAAGCATGTGGGAAGCATTATTGTCCTCCCTGCTCAACTTACAGGTGCCCAGCCTCCAGCTCATGTGGGCCTATTTTGGCCATCTCTTCTATGTTTATCTGGCACCTTCCCAGGCAGGTGCTGCGGCAGCCTCTGTGTGCAGTGAGGAGCCTGGGTTGCCCTGCAGAGAGGCCCACACAGTAGGGGAATGGTAGTAGATAATCAAATTGCTGCCAGTCAGGGGGACATCGCTACAATTCTAAGATGGACTAAGTAGTTCCAATGTTGAGCACAGCTCTGGGAGGCTGGACGGTGGATCAGAAAGACCACTAATGTCATCACAAAATGTTCCATTTGCCTCTTGCTGAAATTCTCACCCAAGGTGCTGAGAAGAGTTTTTCTGACAGGTGGCCAGTGGCATTAAATGGTCCCAAGAAAATAAATAAGGCAAGGACAGGAGAGCAGACTTGAGGTTGAACCAAGACAAGGGCACTGAAGATGTCCATGAAGATGGTTTTCAGCAGGACACAGTAAGAAGAAGCTGGATTGCCATGGGCTGAGTTGTGGGTGGAGATGACGTGCAGACAGTGTTTCCAGAGGTTTGATGAGCAAGAAGGAGAGGAAGGATGATTGTTGGCTTTACACCACCGTGACACAATACCTATGAAAGTCAACTTATAAGAGGAATAAGAGGAGGAGTTGATTTGGCTCATGGCTTCTGAGGTTTCAGTCCATAGTAAGCTGGCTGCATGGGGAAACAGCAGGCAGAAGGGCGTGGCAAAGGAAAGACATTCATCTCATGGTGGCCAAGAAAAAGAGAAAGATGGGGCCGGTGAGATGGCTCAGTGGCATAAGTGCCTGCCTGGCAAGCATGAGGGCCTGAGTTCGACTCCTGGAACCCACATACGAGGAAAGGGCCGGTGATATCGCTTAGTGGCACGGGCGCCTGCTGGCACGTGAGGTCCTAAGGTCAACCCCTGGTACCCACAAAAAAAAAAGAAAAAAAGAGAAAGATGGAAAGAACCAGATGGAGAAGAAGGGGCTGGGGACAAGATACAGCCTTCCAGGTGACACCCCAGTGACCCACCTCTTCTGACCAGGTCTCAGTTCCTAACAGCACATCCATGATAACATCCATGATGAATCCACTAGCAAGTATAGCAAGCCATGGCCCAATCACTTTACAGAAGCCCCATTCCTGAACACAGGAGTTCTAGGGACATATTTGATCCAAATCATGGTGACATCTTGAGGTGCCCCAAGGGCTGTAGAGGACATGGGTGGACAGCCACCCTAGAGGGACATCACTCTCTTGAGGAATGCACTCTGTGACCTTCTGATCGTTTAGTCCCTCAGAGCACATCCTGGCACACAGGACATGTCATAGCTTAGAGAGACCTTATCCACCTAGCCTAGCACACTCACTCTATAGATGAGGAAACCTGGGACCAGAGAGGCCAAGTATCAGCCCCAAGGTCACCCACAAGTGAGCAGCAAACCCAAGAATGGGTTCTGTCTCCTCTTCTGAACACAACTGTACTTCCAGTGCCACCCAAATCCAATTCCCTGAAATTAGATATATTGTGCATGTCTGAGAGTATCATACACATGGAAACGTCCACCAAGAGCCTGTTCACACAGGACTAGGAGAGAAAATGATCCCAACCCAAAAGGCCTCGAGATCTCAGAAGGAAGCTGCAACTTGGATGGTGGCAAGGTGGCAGTGTCACACAATGCCACCCCTGCTAGTCACATCAACTCATATCTGCATCCTCAAAGGGCACAGAAGTCCTCAGCAAAACCCAAAGGAGTTGTTTCTGTCAAATTCTGCTGTGACTTTGGAGTCTGTTATGCTTTAGATCTAGATCTAAAGCTTTAGATCTAGATGTCCCCCAAAAGCCTCCTGTGTTCAGGGGTGGGACATTTGGAGGATGACTAGATCATGGGGGTACTACACTCATCAGTGGTCCCAGGACATCCTTCTCTTATTCCAGCACTGACATCTTCCCCTTGCTGCAGCCAAGTCAACTCCCTCCCTCTCTTTCCTCTGAGGTCAGTACACACAGCCTCACCCAGGGGACCTGTCAGACACAGCATGGGCTACAGTTGTAATAGTATCACAGACTGGTAGCTTACAAACAACAGAGATTTATGTCACGTGGTTCAAGAGGGTGGAAGTCAACACTCAAGTTGCCAGCATAGCCACATAGTTCCTCTTCCAGGTTGCAGGTGGCCAACTTCTCATATCTTCTTCACATGGCAGAAAGACAGTGAGTTAGGTTTCTAGCTGCTTCCTATAAAGGTACAAATCCCATTCACAAGAGCCCTACCATCAAGACCTAATCACCTCCCAAACACACTGCCTCCAAATTCTACCACACCATGGTTAGAATTACACAAATGGGTTTTGAGCAGACATAGACACTCAGCACATAACAGGAGACTTCACTTGGTCTCTTTCTTTGGTAGTTATTAGTCAGTTTTCCCATCACTGAGCCACAATGCCCAACACTCATGATTTAAAGGATAAAGTGTTTAATTGGGCTCATGGTGTCAGAGGTATCAGTCTATGGTTGGCTGGCCCCAAGGCAAAAACATCATGGTGGATGTGGTAGAGGAAAGCTGTTCAATTAATGGCATCCAGGAAGCAGAGGAAAGGGTAAGAGCCCAGAGAGGAAGGATGCAGGCACCAGTCCCCAAGGTCACATACCCACTTAGACACACTAATTTCCAGTGTGTCCTTCAAGCCAATCAAGTTGACAGTCAAGATTAACAATTGCAGGTGGTATGTCCCCTTCCCCGGCAAAATGACAGGCCTAGATAACCTAGATGTTCCTCTCCGCCACAGTCTTGGCATGTAAAATCCCTCCCGGATGCTGCTCTGATCCATCCTGTCCACACCATCTGTCCACCAGACTGAGCCACCAAGGGTCTAGTTAAATGGGGCCAGTGAAGAAGAACTGTGAATTCCCATGAAGGCTGAATGTCCCAAAGCCACCCAAGTGTGATATCAGACCGTGGCCCATGCCCTCCTGGGAGAAGTAGAGCTTTCATTAAATTGTTGGGGTTGCTGTGGCTTCCTCTGTGACCTCTCCTCCAAGAGGGGCTCAGTTATGTCCCCCCACGATGCACAGGTGGAAGTCCTAACCCCAGTACCTCACAAGGTAACTGTGTTCAGAGACAGGGTGTGGAACGAGGTCATGATGTTACAGTGAGGTCCTGTGAGGGAAATGTGGGCACAGGCAGGTACAGAGGGAAGATCGTGTGAGGACACAGCAAACCCGGCCCTGCCTATGTCCTGGTCTCACACTTCCAGCCTCCAGAACTGAGAAAAGAAAGTTCTGTTTCCTAAGCCACACAATGTACAGTTCTTTGCTAGTGTGGTCTACATGTCTGTCTCCCCAAAATTCATATACTGAAAGCCTAACTCCCAAGTTGATGGCATTAGGAATTGGGGCCCCTGGGATATTAATAGGTCATGGGGTGAACCCTCCCATCAGTGGGATCAGGGCACTTAAAAAAGAGGCCCAAGTGACATCCCCACCCCTTCCACCATTAAGTGAGAAGCCATCAGCTAGGAACCAGGAAACAGACTCTCACCAGACACCAAACTTGCTGGCACTTTGATCGTGGACTTTTTGGCATCACACACTGGGAGAAATAAATTTGTTGTTTTTAAGCCACCTGGTGTATGGCATTTTTATTATAGCAGCCCTAAGAGACTAAGACAATTCTTAAGGTAGCTCACGTAAACTAATAGCATTGGCTGTGTGGTATTCGAGTGGCTTTTTCATTACAGGTCATAAAAGAACACAACTATTTGCGCAGACCATAGTGGTGCATACCTCTAATTCCAACTACTTGGGAGGCTGAGGCAGGAGGACTGCAAATTCAAGGATAGCCTCAGCAACTTAATAAGACCTTGTCTCAAAATGTAAAAAAGGGCTAGGGATGTAGATCAATGCAAAGGTACTGGGTTCAATCCCTAGTACCCAAAAAGAAAAAACTATTTGAAAAAGATCTCCATCCCTTCTCTTGATCTAGGTTCCAAAATGGGACCACTGGTCTCCCTGGTGGTGCTTTTGTTCTTGATGGTACGCTTCATTCTCCGCCTCCTTAAACACGTGGACCAAGTGAAGGTGTACAGGAATGGGGCGTGAACATGCAGATCCCTCACCCCTGTTCCACGTGCTCCTTAGAATCAGGCACCAGCAGCCCCTCCTGTGTGCTCCTCCTGCCACAGGTCCCACCTGGCCCAGGGAAACCAAAATGGCAGGATTTCCTTTCCCCATCCCCCCCACCCGCTCCGTCCCACTCTGAATTCTCCCAGGGTACCTAAGTACAAATGAGTAGGAAGGATCAAGGGCAATTCACCCAGAAATCGACAAGGGATTCTCTAAATGTTGATGAGGCTGCAGCTCATCCACCACACTGCACTTTGATTTATCCTTATTTTAATGTCTTAGCACGTGAAGGGCACCCTCGTAAAGCATTATCACAGCTTTTAAATGGAGAGAAATCGTTTCCCTCATGCGAGGGCCATGAAACTCCATTCCCATGATTGGCAGTCCAAGAGGAAATTTTCAGCAGAGGTTAAGAGCATTAATACAAATTGAGTGAGGTTCTTTCACACCCTACAGAGTAAAGCACTTCACAGCCATTAATGTGCTGGTGTTTAAACAAACTCGGCTTCCGTGGAGAGAGGTGGCTTCCTGGGGCAGGCGAGCCAATGGGATTCTGGAATGAGGGAGCACTGTCCAGATGTTCCCAGGGAGCTCCAGCTGGCCCCTGCCCAGCACAGACCCAGGTCCACGAGTGTGTTGAGGATATGAAGCCTGATCAGACCCAGAAGGGATCACCACTTGCCTACAATTGCATGGCATGAATAAGTGCATAAATCATATAGGCTGTACCAGGGGCTTGGAGAGGGTGGGCTACAGATGCTGCTGTCGATCCCCACAAATGCTGAGGGCAGGGAGAAGAGGGCAGATCAGACGTCAGACCTGCAGTGGGAGAGGAAGGACCTTAATTCACTCCTGACTTTGTGGTCTCCAGTGAGCTCTGAAGAGGAAGGGAAAGAAAAAAGCAAACATCCAGGGAGTGGAGGAGGAGGAGTCTGGACTCAGCGACATCTGTCCGGCAGATTCAGACCCAGCAACATTAGCACCTCCATGATGCACATGAGAGCATCAGAGCCCAGGAACACCCTGGGGAGTCTGCAGGAGAGAAGGGGAGGGCCAGGACAGGGCATCAAGAATCAGGATAAACCAACCCCAACCACGAGGCTATGGAACCTGGAGATGAAAGAAATCTTTGGGGATTGGATCCTTGGGTTCCAAAGGTTCCCCCAAAGAGAGGAGCTCGAGTTGAGCCTGGAGGAAAATGGGGGAAGAAACCATGCTTAAAAGTGGCACTGAAGGGGGCCGGTGAGATGGCTCAGCAGCTTAAGCACCTGCCTTGCAAGCACGAGGGCCCGAGTTCGACTCCCGGAACCCACATACGAAAAAGGGGCCGGTATTATCATTCAGTGGCACGGGCACCTGCTGGTGCATGAGGTCCTGAGGTCGACCCCCCGGTACCCACAAAAAAAAAAAGTGGCACTGAAGCCAGATGTGGTGGTACACACCTGTAATCCCACCACTGTGGGAGGCTGAGGCAGGAGGATCACAAGTTTGAGCCCAGCCTGGGAAATGTAACAATTTAATGAGAACCTATCTAGAAAGAAAAGAAAAGAGAGCAGGCAATATTGTTCAGTGAAAAGGCCCTGGATTCAATCTCCAGTACTGCAAAAAAAAATTTTAAATGGTGATGGAGAAAGGGATAGCCAGGTGGTAAGGATGTCTTAGTCACCTTCCTTAACTTAGTCACCCACAACTTAAAGGACGAGAGATTTGTTTTGGTTCACAGTTTTTAGAGGATTCAGTACATAGTTGCTGGTGCTAAGGCAGGAAGGACATGGCAAAAGGGTCTGACGGAGGACAGCCACTCACAGCGTAGAGATAAGGAAGCAGAGAGAAGGGAGGAGCCAGGGAGGGAGATGTACTTTTCCAGGTCTCGCCACTAGTGACCACCCCTTGCAACCAGGCCCCACCTCCTAACAGCACATTCAGCTCTGAACTCTTCAGTGGATGTATCCACTGATGAACACAGCACCCCCATGATCTAATCACCTTCAAAAGCCCCACCCCTGAACACAGGAGACTTCACTGGGGGACATCTAGAGCTAAACCATAACAACACAGGAAAGAAAAGGCTAGGCACCGTGATGACTGCTCACGACTTTGTGTCCTCGGGCATCACATTACCACGGCTATCTCTTCATCTGTGAAAGAAGGTCACTGAGAACACTCTTGCCAATTGTTGTAAGAATTCAAGGGAAGCTCCTGGTAGCCTATAAACAAGTCACGATCCATTTTTATGAAGGAACAAGGCTGCACTTTTAAACGCAACACCAGGCTGGGAGTACAGCTTAGCAATAGAGCTTGTGCTTAGCATGCATGAGGCCCTGTGTTCCACCCCTGACACCTAATAAATAATTTAGTGAAATGCAACAGCAGACCTGGGGGCTCCCTTTTAAAAGCATTCTCCAAGAACAAAGCCATGACTGACAAGATCACCCTGGCCATCTATCAGACACACTTCAGATGTTTGAGGGGCTGGGATGGATATTCCATGAGACGTGCAGACAGATGTGACAAGCAGCATAAGAGGACTGCTCTAGGGTGGCTGTCTCACAGATGTCACCCACTGTCTGCAGCCCACAGAGGCCACCATCTCACATGGCAATCACAATGCTGTCCACCCCCAGTGCCCCCTGAGTGGCAGTGACTCACCTGCTCTGCATCTTTTCTGTCCAGAATCACTTCTTCACCATATCCCTTTTCTGTCATAATCCACCCAGGATGCTGTATTAGTCAGAGTTCTCTAGAGGAACAAAACTGATAGAAAATATATGTGTAATTATGCAAGGGGATTTGTGAGGTAGCCAGTCCATCACGCTGACCACCCAGGGAGGCCCCAGACCGCTGCCTGGGTTGTGTGTGGCTGAGTGCGCGTGTGTGGGTGTGTGAGAATCAAGGGGACTTCTTTCCATGCTGTTTCTCTTGGGTGCTGAGCTCTTGCGAGTGTCCTACAGTTTCCCAGCTTGAACTCTCCCTTGTTGGTACCACCTCAGGGTGAAAATGAGTCCAGCCCAAAGCTGGAGGAGGCCGGTAGGGTGGGGACCTTGGAGCCAGGCATACTGAAGAAGCTGGTGAACCACCTGGTGCCTGCCCATCGCCACAGCGACCCCATCTTCGTGCCCGCCTTCCTGACCTCCTGCAGGAGGTTCGCCACCACGCGGCAGGTGCTGTATCTGCTGTTCCTCAGGTGTGCCCCTCCTCCAAGGCAGGGGACCCACCGCCTCCCGATGGCTCTTGGGAATACCCTGCACCGTTCCCAGTCCCGGTTGGCTCTGTGGAAACTGGGGTGCTCAGAGAATCCCCCCCTCAGAGGGTGTAGTCAGGACCAAGTAGGCTGAGGCCCCAGAGCACCTACCCCAGGTCTGGCTCTGTACAGGGTGAGTGGCCCGGGGTTGTGGGGCTGTCCCTGCCCCATGAAGGAGCTGTCTAGGTGGGGCCGCACTTTCCTAGGTTCCTACCTAGATGAATCCAGAGGGGGGACCCTTAGGGGCAGACCGTGCACCCCGGCATACTGAGATATGTGGGCACAGCTGGCTGGGTTTGTTCACTGCACAAATGTGTACGGGCCACCTACCGTGCGGGGACACGTTTCCTGACACTTCCCTGTCATTCAGGGAGCAGCACAGGGAAACCTCTCAGCCTCCCCTGCTTCCCTTCCCATCCCAGAATCAGATCGTCCCCTAGACATCCTGGCAGGTGGGGACACGGGTGCGGAAAGGTCACTCCCTCTTGGCTCCTCTAGGTACGGGTTCTTCCACCCCAACTCTGAGGAGGACCAGCAAAACAAGAGGTGAGAGGGCCTGGGGCTAACAGGGTCAGCGCCTGTCTCCAGGGCGGGTAACTGGGAAGTGGGCTTCGGTTGGGCTGGGAAAACCCGGGCTCACTCACTTTTCATTGATTCCTGCTAGAGGGCTGGGGTCTGGGGCTGCACCTACAGGAGGAGGATGACAGAGAGCTGTGGTGGGGGTCCTGTGCATGCGGGAAGCAAGGGGTTGCCGGGGCTCAGCGCAGGTCCCCGTGAGGACCCATCTACACACAGCCCCTTCCCAGCCAGGCCAGCTCACGCCATCCTGTATGGGGGCTGCACGGGAGGTGTGGGGTGCAGACTACTCACGCATGAGCCCCACACCCTTGCCCTCTGTGCCCAGCTGCTCAGGGACAGGGTGGGCTCTGCCAGACAGCCCTCCCTTCAGGGTCTGTGACGGGCTACGGCAGGGGGAGAGGCCAGGCCTCTGACTCTCCTGCCCGCCTGCCCCTAGCGTTCTGAGCTCCATCCTGGAGGCCTGGTTGCTCTGATACCCAGGAAACTTTTGCCAGTGCCCAGACCTGGCCAGCCTGAAGCAGCTCGTGGCCTATGCACTCATCAACCTGCCAGACTCGGAAATCATCCTGCAAGCGTGCAGACTCCTGACACAACCCGGAGCCCGCTAAGTATGAACAGATCCCAAGGGTGAGGACGCCAGGGTGGGTGCCCCAGGAGGGGCAGCAGGGGTCACGCTGGGCCCCACCAGGAGGAGGCTCCAGAAGGTGCTGTTCTCAGGAGCAGAAGGAAGAGGCTGGGACCACTGATGGCGGTGGACCCCAGTTGGGACGATGTCCTGCTGTGGGGTCAGAGGCTGGGGGGGTGCTTCTCTGCAGGATAGAGGCTGTTCTGCCTTGGGAAAGACTCAGGGAAGGGCTATCATGGAGGAACTTCTCCTGCTGCCCCTAGGGTCAGAACGGCTTCCAGAGCAGCAGCCTTGAAGAGAGACCCAGGAGCAGGGTGAGGACGGGAGCCGCCACTGCCTTCCCTGCCACCGCGGGATCTGAAGCTCCACAAGCAGAGGCCCTGCAGCATGACCCCATATTCCCCTCTCTCCCTCCTCTGTGGCAGCTGGTCATCCACCCGTGGGACAACTCAGGCCGCCCCACCTTGCAGGGCTGCAGGGACATGGCTCTCCCTCCCTCACATGGAGAAGTCAGATTTTGGTCTTGTGGTTTTCCAATCTATGTTTGGCATGGATAGGAAATTTGAGTTTAATATATTTATTAAAATTGGATCAATTGAACAAAGTTGGAGTGTAATAAAATGGAACTCTCTTTATTTTAAATGCACATCTAGGGGTGCTAAATCCTCACACCATGCTGCACACCCCACGGCACTGCCCAGCTACATCCCAGAGCCCCTAGCAGAGCCCCTGGGTCCTGTGGGGAAGACATGTGCAGCACGTGCTGGAGGAAGGGACTGGGAAGACCGCGGTGTGATGGGGACTCTCAAGTGCTGAGAAGGGCACGGAGACAGGCCGGCAAGGGGCGAGGCTTGTGCCGGGGCCCTGCACCTGAAGGCCCAGGCCTATGCTATGCACTGGGCAGCACTCCGCATCCCATGGAGAGCTCCGTGCCACCCTGAGGCCCAGCTGGCCCACTCCCAGGGCACAGTGTACAGCTGCAGGCCTTGACGGGGGAAAGCAAATGCTCAGGAGGGATTTAATTCTATGGAGGAGGTAGAAAGCCACGGCAGTTTTCGGACATGACTGCTGAGCTCTTCCAGAAGCATAACCTGGAAGGTAAGTGGTAGAGCAGAGCCTGGGGGAATTTCACACTCGTATCTTGGGGATGGCCCGGGAGGAAGCCCACTGATGGGAATGCGCACTTGAAACCCTCCCGGCACAATGCCAGGGTTCACTACTAAAGTCAGGCAGGTATCTGAGGGCCTGGGCAATATCCCAACTCACTGAGAGAGCGGGGACCCGACCTCACTGAGGCAGAGGGGAGCTCGGGAGGAACAGTGGCAGGACACATGCCTGGTGTGACAATGTCATGTCCTGGGTGCCTTGAGCCACGGCCCTCTCTCTGCAGCACCGCATGTTTCCCCAGCCCCACCAGGAGACCTCTGAGCCTCAGGCGCAGAAGGTGGGCAGGAAGTGAGAAAGAGTTACCAAGCAGGAACCGGACAAAACGCTCCGCTTCACCAGCTCTCAGTGCTCCGAAAACTCCGGACATCTAGCCGGGCAGTGCACTATCAGTTTGCCGTGGACGGCACCTCTGACGGGGGTGGTACGGGAGCAGCTGCCTGGTGGACCGAGGCTGCTCAGGTTGCTTTTGCTAAGAACACCGTCCTTTCCCCGAGCCTCCAGGAATCTGAAGGCTGACTGAAATGGACTAAGAGCTCCTCCTCTGTCTGCCTATGCTGTTTGCTCCTCTGCTCTCCACCCTCAGTCAGATTCCGCTTGGCTGTGCACGCTCACATCTGCATCATTTAAACTTGCTCAGTCCGTCATGGAACCTCAGGAGACCCGAGGCAGGTGGTGGTGCAGCTCTGAGTGGAGGGTTCTGCAGTGAGTAGCGCTCGGGGTTCACTGTGGTGGTCGCATCATGGGGAAGGGGACACTGGGGACTCTAGAGAGGGGCAGCCAATACCCCGTGTCTGCCCTGAGGAGAGAGTGGTTGTGCCTCACCTTCAGGCCACCTGATGCGTCACGGACCGGCAAAGCCACACAGGACAGAGGTGAGCCCGGGCCTGGTGCTTCTGCCCGCTGGGCTTGTGCATCGGACGCCATGGCTCCTCAGGTCAGTGGGCGAGGAAAGCCCTCAGCTATGGAGGCTCCACCCATCCCAGCCCTGTGCAGGCCGTCCCAAAGCTCCAGGATCAGCCTGTGCTGCCAGAGACCGGGTGTCTGGGGCTGACCTCAGGGAAGCCCAAACCCTAACACTAACCCTAACCCTAACCCTAACCATAATCCTAACCCTAACCCTAACCCTAAACCCTAAACCCTAACCCTAAACCCTAAACCCTAAACCCTAACCCTAAACCCTAAACCCTAACCCTAAACCCTAAACCCTAACCCTAAACCCTAAACCCTAACCCTAAAACCTAAACCCTAACCCTAAACCCTAAACCCTAACCCTAACCCTAACCCAAAACTATTGCTAGCCCTAGCCTAATCCGAGACAAAAACTGAAGCCTAACCCTCAACCTCAGCCTCAACCTCAACCTCAACCTAAACCTAACCCTGCTGAAATCCAAAATAAAACCCTAGCTCTAAACCTAACCATAAGCATGCTGATACAATAGCTCTGGCCATGCCCCTAGTCCTGTCTCAAGCCCTAGCCCTAGAAACTAACATTAACCCTAACCCTAACCCTTACCCTAACCCTAACCCCCTAACCCTAACCCTCTAACCCTAACCCTAACCCCCTAACCCTAACCCTAATCCTCTAACCCTAACCCTAACCCTAAATTTTCAGATGACTTTATGAGCAATGGCAATTCTCCACGTATTACTAGGCTGCCCTGAGGTGCACATAGAAGCTACACTTGCCTGTACGTTTCCCTAAGAAGAACTCTAGGTGAGAAGCATAAAGCACCTTCCAGGATTGTTCTGCTGTATAGAGAGTAGTGTGGAAACAAACTTTTTCTTTCTTTCCCAGGCCCCTCATTAGTCAATGGGAAAGCTAGCCTACCGTTGCCTTGAGTGCGAGGAAAGTGCTAGAGCTGGGGCACCTGCTGCCTAAGTAATGCTAAAAGAACTAAGCAACACTGAACTTTCAGGAGTGTGAGGCTGTTGAAATCACTGAGTTCTACAATGAGATTTTCAGATGTCTGTATGGGCAAAGGCAATTTTCCATGAATCCTAGGTCGCCCTGTTGCCCACATAGAAGCTGCTCCTTTCCTTTAAGAAGAACTCTACGTGAGAAGCATAAACCACCTTCCCAGATAATTCTGGTGTATGGAGGAGAGTATGGTGGAAACAAAATATTCTTTGTTTTCCAGGCCATATTGGAGTCCATGGGAAAGGAATCATACTGTTGCCCTGAGTGTGAGGAAGGAGCTACAGCAGGGGCAGTTGCTGCCTACATAAAGTTCCAAGAACTAAGAAACACTGAACTTTGAGGAGTGTTAGGCTGTTGAAATCACTGAGTTCTACAATGAAATTTTCAGATGTCTGTATAGGCAAAGGCAATTTTCTAGGAATTCCTGTGCTGCCCTGAGGCACAAATAGAAGCTGCTGTGGCCCACTCGTTTCCCTAAGAAGAACTCTAGGTGAGAAGCATAAAGCACCTTCCAGGATTGTTCTGCTGTATAGAGAGTAGTGTGGAAACAAACTTTTTCTTTCATTCCCAGGCCCCTTAGGAGTCAATGGGAAAGCTAGCCTACCATTGCCTTGAGTGCAAGGAAAGAGCTAGAGCTGGGGCACCTGCTGCCTAAGTAACGATAAAAGAACTAAGCAACACTGAACTTTCAGGAGTGTGAGGCTGTTGAAATCACTGAGTTCTACAATGAAATTTTCAGATGTCTGTATGGGCAAAGGCAATTTTCCAAAAATTCCTGTGATGTTCTGAGGTGCACATACAAGCTGCTGTTGCCTGCTCGTTTCCCTAAGAAGAACTCCAGGTGAGAAGCATAAAGCACCTTCCAGGATTGTTTAGCTGTATAGAGAGTAGTGTGGAAACAAAATTTTTCTTTCTTTCCCAGGCCCCTTTGGAGTAAATGGGAAAGTTAGCCTGGTGTTGCCTTGAGTGCGAGGAAGGAGCTAGAGCTTGGGCTCCTGCTGCCTCAGTAATGTTCTAAGAGCTAAGCAACACTGAACTTTCAGGAGTGTGAGGCTGTTGAAATCACTGAGGTCTACAGTGAAATTTTCAGATGTCTGTATGGGCAATGGCAATTTTCCACGAATGCCTAGGTTGCCCTGTTGCCCACAAAGAAGCTGCACCTTTCCTTTAAGAAGAACTCTACGTGGGAAACATAAACCACCTTCCCGGATAGTTCTGGTGTATGGAGAGTAGGGTAGAAACAAAATATTCTTTCTTTTCCAGGCCGCATCGGAGTCCAGGGGAAAGCAATTGTACTGTTGCCCTGAGTGCGAGGAAGGAGCTAGAGCAGGGGCAGTTGCTGCCTACATAAAGTTCCTAGAACTAAGCAACACTGAACTTTCAGGAGTGTGAGGCTGTTGAAATCACTGAGTTCTACAATGAAATTTTCAGATGACTTTATGAGCAATGGCAATTTTCCTCATATTACTAGGTTGCCCTGAGGTGCACATAGAAGCTGCACTTGCCTGCGCCTTTCCCTAAGAAGAACTCTAGGTGAGAAGTATAAAGCACCTTCCAGGATTGTTTAGCTGTATAGAGAGTAGTGTGGAAACAAACTTTTTCTTTCTTTCCCAGGCCCCTTAGGAGTCAATGGGAAAGCTAGCCTACCGTTGCCTTGAGTGCGAGGAACGAGCTAGAGCTGGGGCACCTGCTGCCTAAGTAACGTTCAAAGAACTAAGCAACACCGAACTTTCAGGAGTGTGAGGCTGTTGAAATCACTGAGTTTTACAATGAAATTTTCATTTTTCTGTATGCACAATGTCAATTTTCCACGAATTGCTAGGTGGCCCTGTTGCGCACAAAGAAGCTGCTCCTTTCCTTTCAGAAGAACTCTATGTGGGAAGCATAAACCACCTTCCCAGATAGTTCTGCTGTGTGGAGAGTAGGTTGGAAACAAAATATTCTTTCTTTTCCAGGCCGCATTGGAATCCATGGTAAAGCACTCGTACTGTTGCCCTGAGTGCGAGGAAGGAGCTAGAACAGGGGCAGTTGCTGCCTACATAAAGTTGCAAGAACTAAGCAACACTGAACTTTCAGGAGTGTGAGGCTGTTGAAATCACTGAGTTCTACAATGAAATTTTGAGATGTCTGTATGGGCAATGGCAAATTTCCACAAATTCCTAGGCTGCCCTGTGGCACACATAGAAGCTGCTCTTGCCTGCTCATTTCCCTAGGAAGAATTCTAGTTGAGAAGCATAAAAGAACCTTCCCGGATGGTTCTGCTGTATGGAGGGTAGGTGGAAACAAAGATATTCCTTCTTTTCCAGGCCACTTTTGAGTCAAAGGAAACAGTATGATTGCCCTGAGTGCAAAGAAGGATCTAGAGCTGGGTCAGTTGCTGCCTACAATAAAGTTCCAAGAACTAAGCAACACTGAACTTTCAGGAGTGTCAGGCTGTTGAAATCATTGAGTTCTACAATGAAATTTTCAGATATCACTATGGACAAAGGCAATTTTCCATGAATTCCTGTGCTGCCCTGAGGCACACATAGAAGCTGCTGTTGCCTGCTCATTTACCTAGGCATAACTGAAGGTGGGAAGCATAAAAGCACCTTCCTGGATGGTTCTGCTGTATGGAGAGTAGGGTGGAAACAAAGATATTCTTTCTTTTCCAGGCTGCATTGGAGTCAAAGTGGAAAGCTATCCTAATATTTCCCTGAGTGTGAGGAAGGAGCTAGAGCTGGGGCAGCTGCAGCCTAAGTAATGTTCCAAGAACTAAGCAATACTGAACTTTCTGGAGTGTGAAGCTGTTAAAATCACTGAGTTCTATAATGAAATTTTCAGATGTCTGTATGGGCAATGGAAATTTTCCATGAATTCCTAGGCTGCCCTGTGGCACATATAGAAGCTGCTGTTGCCTGGTCCTTTCCCTAAGAAAAACTCTAGGTGGGAAGCATAAAGCAATTTCCAGGATAGTTCTGGTGTATGGAGAGTAGGGTGGAAATAAAGATATTTTTTCTTTCCCAGGCCCCATTGGTGTCAATAGGAAAGGAAGGCTACTGTTGCCCTGAGTGCGAGGAAGGAGCTAGAGCTGGGGCAGATGCTGCCTAAGTAATGTTCCAAGAACTAAGCAACACTGAACTTTCAGGAGTGTGAGGCTGTTGAAATCACTGAGTTCTACACTGAAATTTTCAGATGTCTGCATGGTCAATGGCAATTTTCCATGAATTCTTAGGCTGCCCTGTGGCACACATAGAAGCTGCTGTTGCCTGCTCATTTCCCTAAGAAGAACTCTAGGTGGGAAGCATAAAGCACCTTCCCAGATGGTTCTGCTGTAGGAGAGTAGGGTGGAAACAAAGATATTCTTTCTTTCCCAGGCCCCATTCTTGTCAATGGGAAAGGAAAGCTACTGTTGCCCTGAGTGTGAGGAAGGAGCTACAGCTGGAGCAACTGCTGCCTAAGTAATATTCCAAGAACTAAGCAACACTGAACTTTCAGGATTGTGAGGCTGTTGAAATCACTGAGTTCTACACTGAAATTTTCAGATGTCTGCATGGTCAATGGCAATTTTCCATGAATTCTTAGGCTGCCCTGTGGCACACATAGAAGCTGCTGTTGCCTGCTCATTTCCCTAAGAAGAACTCTAGGTGGGAAGCATAAAGCACCTTCCCAGATGGTTCTGCTGTATGGAGAGTAGGGTGGAAACAAAGATATTCTTTCTTTCCCAGGCCCCATTCTTGTCAATGGGAAAGGAAAGCTACTGTTGCCCTGAGTGCGAGGAAGGAGCTACAGCTGGAGCAACTGCTGCCTAAGTAATATTCCAAGAACTAAGCAACACTGAACTTTCAGGAGTGTGAGGCTGTTAAAATCACTGAGTTCTACAATGAAATTTTCTGATGACTGTATGGGCAACAACAATTTTCCACAAATTCCTAGGCTGCCCTGTGGTGCACATAAAAGCTGTTGTTGCCTGCTCATTTCCCTAACAAAAACTCTACATTGGAATCATAAAGCACCTTTCTGGATAGTTCTGGTGTATGGAGAGTAGGGTGGAAACAAAGATATTCTTTCTTTTCCAGACTGCATTGGAATCAATGTGAAAAGAAGGCTACTGTTGCCCTGAGTGTGAGGAAGGAGCTAGAGCTGGGGCAGTTGTTGCCTACATAAAGTTCCAAGAACTAAGCAACACTGAACTTTCAGGATTGTGAGGCTGTTGAAATCACTGAGTTCTACAATGAAATTTTCAGATGTCTGTATGGGCAATGGCAATTTTCCATGAATTCCTAGCCTGTCTTTTGGCGCACATAGAAGCTGCTGTTGCCTGCTCCTGCCCCTAAGAAGAACTGTACATGGGAAACATAAAGCACCTTCCCAGATAGTTCTGGTGTATGGAGAGTAGGGTTTAAACAAAGATATTCTTTCTTTCCCAGGCCCAATTGGTGTCAATGGGAAAGCTAGCCTACTGTTGCCCTGAGTGTGAGGAAGGAGCTAGAGCTGGGGCAGTTGCTGCCTAAATAAATTTCCTAGAACTAAGCAACACTGAACTTTCAGCAGTATGAGGCTGTTGAAATCACTGAGTACTACAATGAAATTTTAAGATGTCTGTATGGGCAATGGCAATTTTCCACATATTCCTAGCCTGCCCTGTGGTGCACATAGAAGCTGCAGTTGCCTGCGCATTTCCCTAAGAAGAACTCTAGGTGAGAAACATAAAGCAACTTCCAGGATGGTTCTGCTGTATGGAGAGTAGGGTGGAAACAAAATTATTCTTTCTTTCGAAGGCCCCATTGGAGTCAATGCGAAAGAAAGCCTACTGTTGCCCTGAGTGAGAGGGAGGATGTAGAGCTGGGGCATCTGCTGCCTAAGTAAAGTTCCAAGAATGAAGCAACAGGGCCGGTGAGACGGCTCAGTGGCTTAAGCGCCTGCCTTGCAAGCGCGAAGGCCCGAGTTCGACTCCCGGAACCCACATACGAAAAAGGGGCCGGTGATATCGCTCAGCGGCACGGGTGCCTGTTGGCGCGTGAGGTCCTGAGGTCGTCCCCCCGGTACCCACAAAAAAAAAAAAAAAAGAATGAAGCAACACTGAACTTTCAGGAGTGAGAGACTGTTGAAATCATTGAGTTCTACAATGAAATTTTCAGATGTCTGTATCTGCAAAGGCAATTTTCCACCTATAACTAGGCTGCCCTGTGGCGCACATAGAAACTGCAATTGCCTGCATGTTTCCCTAAGAAGAACTCTAGGAGAGAAGCATAAATCACCTTCCACGATGGTTCTGCTATATGGAGAGTAGGGTGGAAACAAAATTATTTTTCTTTCCCAGGCCCCATTGGAGTCAATGCAAAAGAAAGCCTACTGTTGCCCTGAGTGAGAGGAAGGAGCTAGAGCTGGGGCAGCTGCTGACTAAGTAAAGTTCCAAGAACTAAGCAACACTGAATTTTCAGAGTATGTGGCTATTGAAACCACTGAATTCTACAATGAAATTTTCAGATGTCTGTATGGGAAATTGCAATTTTCCACCTATTCCTAGGCTGCCCTGTGGCACACATAGAAGCTGCTTTTGACTGCTCATTTCCCTAAGAAGAATTCTAGGAGAGAAGCATAAAGCACCTTCCACGATGGTTCTGCTGTATGGAGAGTAGGGTGGAAGCAAAATTATTCTTTCTTTCCCAGGCCCCAATGGAGTCAATGGGAAAGCAAGCCTACTGTTTCCCTGAGTGCAAGGAAGGAGCTAGAACTGGGGCAGCTGCTGCCTAAGTAAAGTTCCAAGAATGAAGCAACACTGAACTTTCAGGAGTGTGAGGCTGTGGAAATCACTGAGTTCTTCAATGAAATTTTCAGATGTCTGTATGGGCAAAGGCAATTTTCCACGTATTCCTAGGCTACCCTGTGGTGCCCATGGAAGCTGCAGTTGCCTGCATGTTTCCCTAAGAAGAACTCTACGTGGGAAGCATAAAGCACCTTCCATGATGGTTCTGCTGTATGGAGAGTAGGGTGGAAACAAAATTATTCTTTCTTTGCCAGGCCCCATTGGAGTCAAGTTGAAAGAAAGCCTACTGTGGCCCTGAGTGCGAGGAAGGAGCTAGAGCTTAGGCAGCTGCTGCCTAGGTAAAGTTCCAAGAACTAAACAACAATGAACTTTCAGGAGTGTGAGGCTGTTGAAATCACTGAGTTCTTCAATGAAATTTTCAGATGTCTGTATGGGCAATGGCAATTTTCCATACATTCTTAGGCTGCCCTGTGGCGCACATGGAAGCTGCAGTTGCCTGCGTGTTTCCCTAAGAAGAACTCTAGGTGAGAAGCATAAAGCACCTTCCAGGATGGTTCTGCTGTATGGAGAGTAGCGTGGAAACAAACATATTCTTTCTTTCCCAGGCCTCTTTGGAGTCAAAGTGTAAGGAAGCATACTGTTTCCTGAGTGCGAGGAAGGAGCTAGAGCTGAAGCAGCTGTTGCCAAGTAAAGTTCCTAGAACTAACCAACACTGAAGTTTTAGGAGTGTGAGGCTGTTGAAATCACTGAGTTCCACAAAGAAATTTTCAGATGTCTCTATGGGTAATGGCAATTTTCCACCTATTCGTAGTCTGCCCTCTGGCGCACATGGAAGCTGCAGTTGCCTGCGTGTTTCCCTAAGAAGAACTCTAGGTGAGAAGCATAAAGCACCTTCCAGGATGGTTCTGCTGTATCAAGAGAAGTGTGGAAACAAAGATATTCTTTTTTTCCCAAGCCCCTTTTGACTCAATGAGAAAGCAAGCATACTGTTGCCCTGGGTGCTAGGAAGGATCTATAGTTGGGTTAGCTGGTGCATAAGTGAAGTCCAAGGAAATAAGCAATCCTGAACTTTCAGGAGTGTGTGGCTGTTTAAATCACTGAGTTCTACAATGAAATTTTCAGATGTCTGTATGGGCAATGGCAATTTTCCATGTATTACTAGGCTGCCCTTTGGTGCACACAGAACCTGCAGTTGCCTGCATGTTTCCCTAAGAACTCTAGATGAGAGGCATAAAGCACCTTCTATTGTGGTTCTGCTGTATGTGCAGAAATGTGTAAACAAAGGTATTCTTTCTTTCCCTTTCCCCTTTGTAATCAATGGGAAGGAAATCATATTGTTGCCCAGGGTGTGAGGAATTAGCTAGATCTGGGTGAGCTGGTGCAGAAGTGAACTCCAAGTAATTAAGCAACCCTCAACTTTCAGGAGTGTGGGGATGTGGACATTACTGAGTACTACAATGATATTTTCATATATCTCTATGGAGAATTGCAATAACCCATGGGTTACGAGGCTGCCCTTGGGCACACATAGAAGCTGCAGTTTCCTGAGTGTTTCTCTAATAGTACACTATGTGAGAATCATAATGCACCTTCCAGTATGGTTTGACTGTATGGAGAAAATTGTGGAAACAAAGGTATACTTTATTTCCTAGGCCCCTTTTGAAGCAATGGTAAAGCAAGCATACTGTTGCCCTGGGTGCGAGGTAGGAGCTAGAGTTGGGTGAGCTGGTGAATAAGTGAAGTCCAAGGAAATAAGCAATCCTGAACTTTCACGAGTGTGTGGCTCTTTAAATCAGTGAATTCTTCAGTGAAATTACCTTGCCATCAAAGACTACAGTGTGCTCTTCCCCCCATTCATCCATATGGGGCTCCCACCAGCCCAGAACACCTAGTTTCCACAATCCTGTGAATACTGCAGAACTTTCCTGTAAATCACTTCATGCTTCTCACCTAGAGTTCTTCTTAGGGAAACACTCAGGCAACCCCATATTGTATGTATGCTACATGGCAGCCTAGTAATATATGTGCAACTGCCAATCCCCATAAAGTCCTCTGCAAATTTCTGTGAACTCAGTTATTTTGAGAGCCACACACTTCTGAATGTTCAGGCTTGTTATTTCCCTGGGCTGAACTTATCTAGGTGCTGGACACCCTGTGCTTGCTTGCCAGCCGACATTTCTCCATTATGTTTTTCCACCCTTTCATCACTATGGGGCACCAGTCAGCCCAGAAGACCTTAGTTTCCACACTACTCTGAATACAGCAGAACCTTCCTGGAAAATGCTTTATGCTTCTAACATAGAGTTCTTTTTAGGGAAACACTCATGCCACCCCAGGTTCTATATGGGCCACAGGGCAGCCTATGTATACATGAGCAAATGCCATTGCCCCATAGAGACCTCTGTAAATATCACTGTAGATCTCAGTTATTTTCAGAACCACACATTCCTGAAAGTTTAGTGTTGCTTATTTCCTTGGAGAGAATTTATCCAGAAGCTGGGCAAGCTCTACCTGCTTGCAAGCACAGAGGGCACCGTTATGCATTTCCTCCCATTCATTCCAATGGAGCACTTGGAATCCAAGAACATATTAGTTTCCACACTTCTGTAAATACAGCAGAAGCATCCTAGAAAATGCTTTACCCTTCAGACATAGAGTTCTTATTAGGGAAACACTCAGGCAACCCCAGGTTCTATATGTTCCAAAGGGCAGCCTAGTAATACATGGGCAATTGCCATTCCCCATAGAGACATCTGAAAATTTCATTGTAGAACTCAGTGATTTCCACAGCCCCACACTCCTGAAAGTTCAGGGTTGCTTAGTTTCTTGGACTTTACTTATATACCAGCTGCCCCAGCTCTAGCTCCTTCCTTGCACCCAGGGCAACAGTATGCTTTCTTCCCATTGATTACAAAGGGGCCTGAGAAAGAAAGAATATCTTTGTTTCCACACTTCTGTAAATACAGCAGAAGCATCCTGGAAAATGCTTTACCCTTCAGACATAGAGTTATTAGGGAAACACTCAGGCAACCCCAGGTCCTATATGTTCCACAGGGCAGCCTAGGAATAAATGGGCAATTGCCATTGCCCATAGAGGCCTCTGAAAACTTCACTGTAAAGTTCACTTATTTCCAGATCCACACACTCCTTGAAGTTCAGGCTTGCTTATTTCCTTGGACTGAAGTTATCCAGGAGGAGGTCACATCTTCCTGCTTGGAAGCACAGACTATTACACTGTGCTTTTCCACGCATTCATCCCTATGGGGCACCAGCAAGCAAAGAACACATTAGATTCCACACTCCTGTAAATACAGAACTTTTCTGGAAAATGAGTAATGCTTCTTTCTTAGAGTTCTTATTAGGGAAACACTCAGGCAACCCCAGGTTATATGTAAGCCACCGGGCTGCTTTGTAATTCATTGGCTATTTCCATTCATACAAAAACATCTTAAAAGTTTACTGTACAACTCCTTTATTTCCAGAGCCACACACTCCTGGAAGTGCAGTGTTGCTTACTTCCTTGGACTGAACTTATCCAGACCCTTGTCAAGCTCTACCTGCTTTCAAGCACAAATGGCACCACTATCCATATCCTTCCATTCTTTCCTATTGGGCAATGGGAAACAAGGACACACTAGTTTCCACACTTCTGTCAATATACAGCAGGACCATCCTTGAAAATGCTTTATGCTTCTAACATAGAGTTATTAGGGAAACACTCAGGCCACCCCAGGGTGTATGTGGCCCACAGAGCTGCATAATAATCCATGTGCAACTGCCATTCCCTGCAGTAACCTCTGAAAATATCACTGTTCTAATCAGTTATTTGCAAAGCCTCATACTCCTGAAAGTGCAGTGTTGCTTATTTCCTGGACTAAACTTATCCAGAAGCTTGTCCCTCTCTTCCTGCTTACACTCACGAACTGCACAATTATGCATTTCCTTCCATTCATTCCCATGGATACTAGGAAGTAAAGAGCCCATCAATTTCCACAGTTCTGTAAATACCTCAGAACTATCCTGCAATATGTTCTATATCTCTAACATGGAGTTCTTATTCAGAAAACACTCAAACAACCCCAGGTGTTTTGTGGTCCACAGAGCTGCATATTAATACATGGGCAACTGACATTTCCCATAGAAACATCTGAAAAAATCACTGTGCAACTCAGTTATATCCAGAGCCACACAATCCTGAAAGTGAAGCTTTGCTTAATTCCTTGCACTTCATCTATCCAAAAATTGGTCAACATCACGGTCTGTCCACGTGAACTTTCTACACTCCAGCCTCCAAGGCCCTGTTGGGATTTAGCTCCTGCTTGAGACTCCAGGCTGGTTTTCATCAAATACTGTAATAGCTGGAAATTCTATTTTGGGTTATGTCTTCAGGCATAAACATAGCAACCAAAACATATATATTTTCATTCTCTGCTACTTATGGAATAAACTTCGTTATTTTCCAAAAAAAAAAAAAAAAAATTGGTCGAGCTCTGCCTGCTTGCTTGCACAAACTGTACCACTTTGCATTTCCTTCCTTTCATTTCTTTGGGGCACTAGGTAGCAAAGCACACATTAGTTTCCACACTTTTGTAAATACAGCAGAACCATCTTGGAAAATGCTTTATGTTTCTTACACAGAGTTCTTATTAGGGGAACACTCAGACAACCCCAGGTTGTATGTGGGCTAAAGGGCTGCATAGTAATACATGGGCAACTACCATTGCCCGTAGAAACTTCTGAGAAGATCACTGTAGAACTCAGTTATTTCCAGAGCCACATACTCCTGAATGTGCATCATTGTTTATTTCTTTGGACTGAACTTGTCCAGAAGCTGGTCAAGCTCTGCCTACTTGCAAACACAAACTGTACTACTATGCATTCCCTTCCATTGATTCCTGTGGAGCACTAGGAAGCAAAGGACACATTAGTTTCCACATTCCTGTAAACACAGCAGAACCATCCTGGAAAATGCTTTATGCTTCTAACATAGATTTCTTTTTTTTTTTTTTTTTTTTTGTGGGTACCGGGGGGACGACCTCAGGACCTCACGCGCCAACAGGCACCCGTGCCGCTGAGCGATATCACCGGCCCCTTTTTCGTATGTGGGTTCCGGGAGTCGAACTCGCGCCCTCACGCTTGCAAGGCAGGCGCTTAAGCCGCTGAGCCGTCTCACCGGCCCCCTAACATAGATTTCTTATTAGGGAAACACTCAGAGCACCCCAGGTTTTATGTGGCCCACAGGGCTGCATAATAATCCATGTGCAGATACCATTCCCCATTGGAACATCTGAAAAGATCACTGAACATTTCAATTATTTCCAGAGCCACACACTCCTGAAAGTTCAGCTTTCCTTAGTTCCTTAGACTGAACTTATGCAGAAGTTTGTCATGCTCTCCCTGCTTGGAAGCACAATTTGTACCACTATACATTTTCTACCATTCATTCCTATGGGGCTCTAGGCATCAAAGAATACATTAGTTTCCAAACTTCCATAAATACATCTGTAACATTCTGGAGAATATGTTAAGTTTCTAACAGATAATTCTTAGGGAAAGAGTCAGAAATCTCCAGATTATTTCTTTGCCTCAGACATGCATACACTCTCCAGGCCAACTGCCATGCCTAATAGAATCTTCTGAAGTGAACCCTGGTCAAATCTTTAATTCAGAGGCCCAGACACTCCAAAAATTTCAACTGTGCTTCCTTCATTTTACCTAAGGTTCCCTAAGCATTGTATCTCTATCTTCTTGCAAGCACAAATTGCACCACTGTTCATTTCCTCCTATTCCTTTTTATGGTGCACTAGGTAGCAAAATTATATTAGTTCCCAAGCTTCTGTAAATACAACTGAACTATTGTGGAGAGTGAGTTAGACTTTTAAAAGTGTGCTCTTTTTAAGTAAACACTCAGAGAGAGCCAAGCAATTTCTTAGCCACAGAGCTACATAGCATTATCTAAGGAAACTGCCATGCACAATAGAAACTCCAGCTGTGATCCCTGTAGAAATCAGTTCTTGCAAGAGCCAGGCCTTCCAAAGAATTCAGCTTGCTGCCTTCTGTTGACTGAAGTTTTACCTAGGAATTTCAAGCTCTAGCTTCTTGCAAGCACTAACTGCACCACTATTCATTTCCTTACATCCATTCCAGTGTGGAACTAGGTAGCAAGTCATATATTAGTTTCCAAAGTTCTGTGAATAGAGCAGAACCATTCTGGAGAATGAGTTAGGTTTCTAATGGAGAGTTCCCCTTCAGAAAACATTCAGAATGCTCAAGGCTCTTTCTTTGCCACATACCTGCATAACACTCACTAGCAAACTGCCAGACACATTAGAAACACCAGGAAGGAGCCCAGTACAAATCAGTAATTCAGAGAACCAGACACTCCAAGATTTCACCCATGCTGCCTTTTTGACTGAAGTTATACCTATACATTTCAAGCTCTAGCTGGTTACAAGCACAAACTTCACCAGTATTCATTTCCTTCCATTCATTCCTATGGGGCATTAGGAAGCAAAGATTATATTAGTTTCCAAATTTCCATAAGTATGGCACAACCATTCTGGAGAATGAGTTACATTTCTAACAGAGAGTTCTTCTTAGGAAAACACTTAGAATGCTCTAGGCTCTTTCTTTGCCATACACCTGCATACCACTCTCTGGGCAAATTGCCATGCACAATAGAAACTCCAGAAGTTAGCCCTGTACAAGTCAGTAATGCACAGAACCAGTTTACAAAATGGTTCTTTTATATAATTACAGATTTTGTTCCTATGGCTCAAGCTACAAAATTAATAGCTACCACAGTTTTCAGTTTCTAAACTGTGCTTAATGCTATTGTTATTGCTGATTATACTACTTTAGCTAGGATGTCATATCTGTTGTAATCAGTTGTTCTCCCTTCTGTAACAGTACTGGAAAACTCTGGGGCAATAACCTCACCACAACCCAGCACCAAAGAACTGGAGACTGAGCCAAACAGATACCAACATCTCACTCTTAATTAACTGGGAAAGTAGGATCTTGGAACAGACACAATCCAAGAATCTCCTACACATAGAAGACATCCCTGAGGAACAGACATTTCCTACAGAGGACTTGATATTAGTCATATAGCTACCTACTACAAAAACTTATGAGGATGTACACAGAAAAAAATAAAAATTTTTGAAATAGACGATGACAAGACACAGAATCAACATGCAATCTCAGACCTCCAGCACACCCAGAACAAGTCCAAGAGACAACAAGATAGAGGAAAATGGAAGACACACATCTGAAATTTCTGAAATGATAGCAACCAAATTAAAGAAATAAATCCAAGAGGCTACAGAGGAAATCAGATCAGAAATGATCTGCACAGGCAAAAAAAAGAAATAATATTCATAAAGGAATTGCTCAACAAATCTAGAGTAGAGATAGATTTAAAAAATAGATGATGGCAGGAAAAGGATGGAAACTGTGAATGATCAATATAGGAAAGAAATATATGAAATGGATTCAAACAAATTCCAGGAAATTAGAAATTCCATTGAAAGCTGGCAAACCCACTTGAATGAAATTGAAGATAGAATTTCAGACCTTGAAGAGAGGATTGCTGCTAGTGATCATGAAATGAAAAATCTCTTAAAAATAACAAGAGATCAAGAAATAATTCAACAGCTGCAAGACAACGTGAAGAAAAATAATGTAAGAATACTTGGTGTTAATGAAAAAGGAGGAGCAAACACAAATGACATTAAAGGACTATTTGCAGAAATAATACAGAAAATTCCCCAAACATGAGAGTAGAATCTGACATACAGATAAGTGAGGCATATAGAACTCCAAATAGCCATGACCAAAATAAATCTACATCCAAACATATAATAATCAAGATCCCAGAAATTCAGCACAAGAACAGAATACTAAAAGCTGTTAAAAAAAAAAGAAAGAAAGAAACAGATCACCTACAAAGGAAAACCCATCAGATTCACGGCAGACTTCTCAACACGAACTCTCAAATCAAGATCTTTGAGTGAAGTATTTCAAGTTTGAAAGAAAACAACTTTCAACCCAGATTGATGTACCCTGCAAAACTGTCTTTCAAAATGAATGGAGAAATAAGATACTTCCATGACAAAGAACAACTGAAGAGAGTCATGACCACAAAACCAACCCTACAAAGAGTACTGAAAAGTATTCTAGACAGAGATAAAAAAAAAATGACCACAATTCCAAGACCAACAACAGAAAGAAACCCCAAGGCAGGGCAAGCAATTAAACACAGGGGAAAAGCAGGGAAACAACAGTGGGAAAATAACATGACAAAGATAAGCCAATACATATCAATTATAGCCATCAACGTAAATACCATCAATTCAAGAATCAAAAGAAACAGATTGGCAGAATGGATCAAGAAACAAGATCCAACAATACACTATATACAAGAAACATATTTAACTCAAAAAGAAATTCATAGACTGAAAGTCAAAGGATGGAACACGATACTCCATGCAACAGGAACCCAGAAAAAAGCAGGGGTAACCATTTTGTTTGCAGACAACGTGAACTTCAAACCAAGAATAATCAAAAGAGATAAAGAAGGTCACTACATACTTGTTAGGGGAAAAATTCAAGAGGAAGAGATAACAATCATAAATGCATATGCACCAAATATGGGAGTATCCAACTATATAAAATAAATATTAATAGACATGAAAAATCAAGCAAGCAATAACACAATTGTAACAGGGGACTTTAATACACAATTGCCACAAAGAGGTAGATCAACCACACAAAATAAATCAGCAAAGAAATAACAGAACTGAACCAAATCTGTGAACAAATGGATTTGGTAGATGTTTACAGTGTTCCACCCATCAACATTAGAATACCCTTCTTCTCAGCTGCACACTGGATGTTCTCTAAGATATACCATATACTAGCTCTTGGAATATGCTTAAGTAAATGTAAAGGAATTGAAATTATCCCATGCATATTATCTGACCACAGTGCAATTAAATTGGAAATTAATGACAAAAGAAACTGCAAAAACTCCTTAAACACATAGAAATTAAATAACACCCCTGAGAACAACCAGTGGGTAACAGATAAAATTAAAGAAGAAATTAAACAACATCTACAATCAAACAAAAATACAAATACAATTTCCTGGAACCTTTGCAACGTGATGAAAGCAGTCCTCAGAGGGAAATTTATATTGTTGAATTCTCACATCAGCAAAACAGAACAAGCACAAATAAACAGCCTTATGCTGCACCTCAAGCTTCTAGAAAAAGAAGAGCAAGTCAATCTTGAAGCCCATACAAGGGAGGAAATTATAAAGATCAGAGCAGAAATTAATGCAACTGAGTCTAAGAAAATAGTACAAGGAATTAATGAATCTAAGAGTTGGTTCTTTGAAAGAATAAATAAAATTGATAAACCCCTAGCCAACCTTATCAAAAAAAGAAAAGAAAAAACTCAAATTCATGCAATGAGGAATAAAAAGGGTGAAATCACTACTGATCATGTGGAAATTCAGAAGATCATCAATACCTATTCAAAATATCTTTACTTGCCTAGGGTGGAAAACACAGAAGAAATGGAGAGATTCCTAGAAATGTATGAATTACCAGAGCAGAATCAAGAAGATATAAAAATTCTGAATAACCCCATATCAGTTAATGAAATTGAAAACATAATTAAAAACTTGCCAACAAAGAAAAGTCCAGGTCCTATTGGATTCATGGCTAGATTCTACAAGAACTTTACAGAAGAAATTACAGAAATTGAATGCCAATACTCCTCAAACTCTTTAATGAAACTGAAAGGGAAGCAATCCTCCCTAACTCATTCCTGGAGGCAAGTATTACCCTGATACCAAAACCAGAGAAAGACCCAACCAAAAAAGAGAACTACAGGCCAATCTCCCTAATGAACATAGATGCAAAAATCCTTAATAAGATACTGGCAAACAGAATGCAACCAATTGTCAAGAAGATTAGACACCATGCTCAAGTAGGATTCATCCCAGGAATGCAGGGATGGTTCAACATACACAAATCAATAAATGTAATACACCGTATTAGCAGAGCCAAAGACAAAAGTCACATGATCATCTCAATAGATGCAGAAGAAGCTTTTGATGAAGTCCAACATTCATTCATGATAAAAACTCTACAGAAAATTAGAATACATGGTCTTTACTTCAATCTGAAAAAAGCCATCTATAACAAACAAATAGCCAACATCACACTAAATGGACAAAAAATTAAGCTTTCACTCTAAAATCAGGAACAAGACAAGAATGTCTGCTATCAACACTCCTATTCAATATAGTTCTGGAAACATTAGCCAGAGTAATTAGACAAGAGAGAAATAAAAGGAATAAGGGTAGAAAATGAAGAAGTTAAATTATCATTATTGGCAGATGACATGATACTTTACATAGAAGACCCCAAAAACTCCACCAAAAGACTTCTAGAATTAATAAACAGATTCAGTGATGTAGCTGGATAAGAAGTTGATGCTCAAAAATCAATAGCATTCCTGTACACAAACAACAAACTCATTGAGAGAGAAATTAGGAACCACACCCTTCACAATAGCATCCAAAAAATGAAATACTTAGGAATTAATCTTAAAAAGGAAATAAAAGTTCTATACATTAAAAATTAGAGCACTCTGAAAAAGGAGCTCAAAGAGGATATAAGAAAATGGAAATATATCCCTTGCTCATGGATAGGAAGAACCAAAGTAGTGAAAATGGCCATACTCCCAAAATTGTTATACAGATTTAATGCAATCCTGATCAAAATACCATTAGCATACATCACAAAACTAGGGGAAACATTCTTAAAATTCATTTGGAAACAGAAGAGACTTACAATAGCAAAGGCAATCCTGGGCAACAAAGGCAAGGCAGAAGGCATCACAATACCTGACTTGAAATTATACTACAAAACAACTGTGAGGGCCGGTGAGATGGCTCAGCAGCATAAGTGCCTGCCTGGCAAGCATGAGGTCCTGAGTTCAATTCCCGGTACCCACATATGAAAAAAGGGCTAGTGATATCGCTCAGTGGCACAGGCACCTGCTGGCATGCGAGGTCCTGAGGTCAACCCCCGGTACCCACAAAAAAAAAAATGACTGTGATAAAATCAGCATGGTATTGGCAAAAAAAACAGACCTGAGGATCAGTGGAACATAATAGATGATACAAACACAACTACAAACACACTCAGCCATCTTATCTTTGACAAAGGGACCAAACATGTTCACTGGAAGATAGTCTCTTTAATAAATGCTAGAAAACCTGGCTCTCTACATGCTGAAGACTAAAACTAGACCCATGTCTATCACCATGCACTAAACTAAAGTCAAAATGGATCAAAAATCTAAATATTAAAACAGAAACACTGAATCTACTGGAAAAGAAAGTAGGTAAAAATCTTGAAGACATAGGGGTAGGCAGAGAGTTCATGAACAAAACCCAAACTTCATGGGAAGTACTTCAAAGAATCAACAACATAACCTATTAAAAAGTTCTTCACATCAAAGAAACCACCAGCAGATTGAAAAGAAAACTCACAGAGTGGGAAAAAATTTAGCCAACTGCCCCTCATACAAGGACTTCTATCTAGAACATATGAGGAATTGAAAAAAATCAGGTCCCCCAAATTCAAAGACACAAACCAAAAATGAGCATCTGAGATGAATATGCACTTCTCTGATGAAGAAATACAAATGGAAAATAAATATATGAAATAATGTTCCACATCACTGGTCATTCAAGAAATGCAAACAAAAACAACACTGAGATACCATGTCACCCCAGAAAGCATGGCTTTCATCAAGAAATCAACCAATAACAAATGCTGAAGCAGCTGTGGGGAAGAAGGAACCCTTCTCCACTGTTGGTGCTAAGATAATTATACTACTAATTTCTTTCAGTTCATTGAAAAGAACTGTTTTTGCTTATATTGTTTGATAAATTTTGCATGCCTAAATCTTGTAATCTGAGCAATAATTTGAAGATAGTAATATGCAATGTATTAACCTTTGTTAACTTCCTATTATCTTGTTTTGATTCAGTATCATTGTTTTTATTAGTTTTTCCCTTTAAAATAAAAAAACTGACCTGAGGATCAGTGCAACAGTGTCACAACTACAATCACACTCAGCCGCCTTAACTTCGAAAAAGGGGCCAAACATGTTGACTGGAAGAAAGAAAGTCTTTTTAGTAAATGGTACTGCAAAAACTGGCTTTCCACATGAGTTAGGTTTCTAACAGAGTGTTCTTCTTAGGAAAACACTAACAATACTCCAGGCTGTTTTCTTTGCCACAAACCTTGCACTCTCTAGGAAAACTGCCAAGCATGACAGAAACTCCAGAAGTGAGCGCTGCACACACCAGTAATGTGAAGAGCCACACACTCCAAAGATTTCAGCAATGCAGACTTTCTTTGAGTGAAATAATACTTAAGCAGTTCAAACTCCAGCCGCTTGCAAGCACAAACTGCACCACTATTCATTTCCTTCCATTCATTCCTAAGAGACACTAGGAAGCAAAGAATATATTAGTTTCCAAACTTCTATAAATACAGCAGAAACATTCTGGAGAATGCATTAGGCTTCTAACAGAGACTTCCTATTAGGGAAACACTCAGAAAGCTCCTGGCTGTTTCTTTGCCACAGAGCTGCATAGCACTACCTAGGCAAACTGCCATGCACAATAGAAACACCACAAGTGAGCCCTGTGCAAACCAGTAATAGACAGCCACACACTACAATATTTCTATGGTGCTACTTCTTTTGGCTGAATTTATACCTGAGAATTTCAAGCTTTTCTTCCTTGCAAGCACAAACTTCACCACGATTAATTTCCTTCCATTCAGTCCCATGGGGCACTAGGAAGCAAAGAATATAATAGTTTCCAAACTTCTGTAAATACACAAGAAACATTCTGGAGAATGAGCTCGGTTTCTAGGAGAGGGTTCTTCTTAGGGAAACACTCAGAGATCTCCAGGATGCTTCCTTTGCTACACAGCTGCATAGTCCTCTCTGGGAAAACTACCATACACATTAGAAACTCCAGAAGGGAGCTCTGTGCAAATCGACAATTCGGAGAGCCAGACACTCCAAACACTTCAGCCATGCTGCCTTCTTTCACTGAAGTTATACCTATGCATTTCAAGCTTTACCTACTTACAAGCAAAAACAGCACTACTATTCATTTCCTTCCATTCATTCGGATGGGGCACTAGGAAGCAAAAATATATTAGTTTCCAAACTTCTGTAAGCACAGCAGAGTCATTCTGGAGAATGAGTTACATTTCTAACAGAGAGCTCTTCTTAGAAAAACACTCAGAATGTTCCAGGCTGTCTCATTGCCTTAGACCTGTGTCTTGGTTACATTTCTCTTGTTGCTGAGACAAAATACCTGACACCCAAAATGAAGGAAGGAAAGGTTTATTTAGCTCACAGTTTGTGGAGGCTTCAGTGCATACCCAGCTGGTTCCAAGGCAGAGTGGCACATGGCAGAGGGCAACAGTTCATGTGGCAGAAGACAGCAAAAGCTGCAAGAGCAAAAAGGAAGGAGAGTGAAAGCAAGCCTCTTGCCCTCCCTTCTATTGTTTGCAGGCTGCCCACCCTAGGGTGGGTGTAGCACTCACACCCATGATCCCAGCATTGGACCATGAATCAGTCACAAACTAGATTCAGCTGCCCCCAAAACACCTGCCCCCCATGACCACATGAGGTTTTGGGGGGACATCCAGACACAAACCATAACAACCTCCACAGCACCCTCTAGGAAAACTGCCATGCACAATAGTAACTCCAGAAGTGAACCCAGTACAAACCACTCATGCAGAGAGCCAGACACTCCAAAGACTTCAGCTATGCTGCCTTCTTTTGAATGAAATTATACATAAGAATTTCAAACTCTAGCTGCTTGCAAGCACAAACTGCACCACTATCATTTCCTTCCATTCATTCCTAAGAGGCACTAGGAAGCAAAGAATATATTAGTTTCCAAACTTTTGTAAATACAGCATAAACATTCTGGAGAATGAGTAAGATTTCTAACACAGCAAGTTTCTTAGGGCAACACTCTGAAATCTCCACACTGTTTTTTGCCACAGGGTGTCATAGCACTCTCTAGGCAAACTGCCATGCAAAATAGAAACACCAGAAGTGAGCACTGTAGAAATCAGTAATTCAGAGATCCAGACACTCCAAACATTTGAGCCATTCTCCCTTCCTTAGACTGAAGTTATGCCTAAGACTTTCAAGCTCTAGCTGCTTGCAAGCACAAAAGGCACCACTATTCATTTCCTTCCATTCATTCCAATGGGGTCCCAGGAAGCAAAGAATATAGTAGTTTCCAAACTTCTGTAAATACAGGACAACCATACTAAATAGTGAGTTAGGCTTCTAAGAGTTTTTCTTAAGGAAACTCTCAGAGAGCTGCAGGCTGTATTTTCTCCACAGAGCTGCATAGCACTCTCTAACCAAACTGCCATGTGCAATACAAAACTTCAGAGGTGAGTCCTGTATAAATCAGTAATTCAGAGAACCACATACTACAAGATTTTGGCCATGCTACCTTCTTCTGACTGAATTTTTACCTGATCATTTCAAGCTCCAGCTGCTTTCAAGCACAAACTACACCACTATTCATTTCCTTCCTTTCATTCGGATGGGGCACTAGGAAGCAAAAATATATTAGTTTCCAAACTTCTGTAAATACATCAGAACAATTCTGGAGAGTGTGTTCAGTTTCAAACACAGAGTACTTCTTGGGGAAACACTAAGAAACCTCCTGGGTGTTTATTTGACACAGAGCTGCATAGCACTCTCTAGCCAAACTGCCATGCACAATAGAAACTCCAGAAGTAAGCCCTGTGAAAGTCACTAATTCAGAGAGCCAGACACTCCAAGGATTTCAGCTGTGCTACCTTCCCCTCACTGAAGTTATACTTAAACATTTCAAGCTCTAGCTGCCTGCAACCACAAACTGCACCTCTATTCATTTCCTTCTGATCATTCTTATATGGTACTAGGAAGCAAAGAATATATTAGTTTCCAAACTTCAGTAAATACATCAGAACCATTCAGGAGAATGAGTTAGGTTTCTAACAAAGAGTTCTTAGGAAAAAAAACACTCAGTAACCTCCAGGCTGTTTCTTTGCCACAGACCTACATAGCACTCTCAAGGCAAACTGCCATGCATAAGAGAAACTCCAGAAATAAGTGCTGAAGAAATAAGTAATTCAGAGAGCCAGATACTCCAAAGACATCAGTGGTGCTGCTTTCCTTTGACAGAAGTTATATCCAAACATTTCAAGGTTTAGCTGCTTGCCATCTCAAACTGCACCACTATTCATTTCATTCCATTCATTCCTATGTGGCACTAGGATCTAAATGATATAGCAGTCTCCGAACATCTGTAAATACACCAGAAACATTCTGGAGAATGTGATGAGTTTCTAACAGAGAGTTCTTCTTATGAAAACACTAAGAATCAGTAATTCAGAGAGGCAGACCCTCCAAAGATTTCAGCCATGCTATCTTCATTTGAATGAAGTTATACCTAAGCATTTCAAGCTCTATCTGCTTGCAAGCACAAACTGCACCACTATGTATTTCCTTCCATTCATTTCTATGGAACACTAGGAAGCAAAGAATATATTAGTTTCCAAACTTCTGTAAATATAACAGAACTGTTCTGCAGAGAGTTAGGTTTCTAACAGAGTTCTTCTTATGAAAACACTCAGAAAACTCCATGCTTGTCATAGTTACTTTTCTCTCATTGCTGAGACAAAATACCCGACTCCCAAAGTTAAGAAAGGAAAGGTTTATTTGGCTCACAGTTTGTAGAGGTTTCAGTCCATACTCGGCTGGCTCCAAGGCAGAGTGACACATGGCAGAGGGCAACAGTTCATGCAGCAGAAGGCAGCAAAAACAAGCAAGAGCAAAAGGAAGCAGTGAGAGAGAGAGAGCAAGCCTCTTTCCCTCCCTTATATTACATGCAGGCTCCCCGCCCCCTGGTGGGTGTAGCACTCACACCCATAATCCCAGCACTAGACAATTAATCACAAACTCTAGAAGCCTGCCCCTTTGACTCCATGAGGCTTGAGAGGACATCTACACACAAACCATAACATTGTGCCCCTGGCCCCCCAAAGACTCATGCACATCCCTGTATGCAAAAGGCATTTTGGTCCATCTCTAAGAGTTGCCCAAGTCCTAACAGTTTCAGCATTGCTCTAAAGTCCAAGTCCCAAGTCTCCTCTGAGATCTAAGGCAAACTCTTAGCTGTGAGCCCCTGTACAAATGAAAGGAAAGTTAAACACTTCCAACATTCAATGGCACAAGATAGACATTACCATTCCGAAAGACACAAACAGTGGAATATAAAGGATTGGGACCAAAGCAAGTCCAAAATCCAGCAGGGCAAACATTAAGTCATAGTTCCATATGGACATCTGAAGCAGTCCGTGGTAAGTTGTGAGCTCCAAAGGGCTTGTGTGGTTCCACCCTTATGGCACTTCCTACGGTTGTAGCTCCCATGGCTTCTCTCTTAGGCCTGCTTTGCTCCTTCCTTGCAACTTTCCTTAGATGATCCACATTCCTGGCTTTTCCAAACATCTGGGTTCTTCACTGCACCTTTGCTCCATCCTCACAGCTTTGCACCCTGCCCTCTCAGGGGCACACTGCCTGGCCTCCCAGGCCTTCTTTCGAAATCTGGGTGGGAGTCTTTTTAACCTAGAACTCTTGCATTCTTCATGCACCTAAATGCAGCACCATGTGGACGGTGCCATGGTCTACTGCCAGCTGGAGTAGGCCCCCAACAATAGCCAGGCTTTCTTCTTTCTTGGCTGTAAGGGTTGACTGCCTGGATTGTGGATCACTCTGAACGTCATTCTGAGAAATAAATTCTCTGTGCCGCTGCCATTCTGGAGCCTAGTGCAGCCACCACAATTTTGGAATCTGGCCCAGCTAGAGCCACCATTCTGGAACATAGTGTGGCTGCTGCCATTCTGGAACATGGTGCTCTGCAACTTTCTTCTCAAAGCAAGGCCTTTCACTTTTGCAGTTTTGGGGCTGCAAAGGGTGGAGGCCTGCTGCTTCTTGTGATGCCCTCAGGCCATCTTTTATATTCTTCTGTTCCTTCTCAGCAACTGAGATCTCCTCAGCTCTATCTTTGCAGTCCACAGCACTACTGGACCTTCCTTTCTAGCCAAACTCACAACATTTTAAGTCACTCTGTTTGGCTCTTTGCTCTTGATTCTCAACATAAATCTGGATAAAGGCCCCCAACAATAGCCATGCCACCACCTCAACATTTGACTGCCTTGAAAATTTTCTGCTTCTGCCACCCTTAATCTTAGCCTCAGGCAGTCTCTGGACATGAGCAAAATGCAGACAAACTTTTTGCCAAGCCATAACACACATCATCTGGAGTCCAACAGCCAATGCAGTCCTTCTTCCCAACAGAAACTTCCCGAGCCTGGACTTTACCAGCAGGATTTCTACCAGCCTTCTGGTCTTCTGAGCTCTGACCAGGATCTCCCATACAGAACAGCCTAAGGCGTTCCAGCTCTACTCTATCAGGCAACATCTCCAAACATTTCCAAACTCTTCCCACAAGCCATTCCCAAAGGCTCTTGAACCACATGGTCAGGTATAGTCACAGCAACAACCCCACTTCTGTGGTACCAAATTCTGTCTTAGTTACTTTTTTCTCATTGTTGAGACAAAATACCCAAAATTAAGAAAAGAAAGGTTTATTTGGCTCACAGTTTGTAGAAGTTTCAGTCCATACTCGGCTGGCTCCGAGGAAGAGTGGCACATGGCAGAGGGCAGCAGTTCATGGCAGCGGAAGGCAGCAAAAACAAGCAAGAGCAAAAGGGAGGAGCACGAGCACAAGAGAGAGAGAGCAACCTCTTTCCCTCCCTTATATTACATGCAGGCTCCCCGCCCCAGGGTGGGTGTAGCACTCACACCCATAATCCCAGCACTAGACAATTAATCACAAACTCTAGAAGCCTGCCCCCTTGACTGCATGAGGCTTTGGGGGGACATTTAGACACAAACCATAATAATGCTTTTTTCTTTGCCACAGACATGCATAGCACTCTAGCAAAACTGCCATGCACAATAGACACTCCTGAAATGTGCCTTGTAGAAATCAGTAATTGAGAAAGCCAGACAAACCAATGATTTCAGCCATGCTGCCTTCTGTTTACTGAAGATATACATAGGAATTTCAAACTCTGGCTTCTTTCAAGCACAAACTGCACTATCATCTATTTTCTTCCATTCATTTCTATGGAACAAGCAAAGAATATATTAGTTTCCAAACTTCTGTAAACACAGCAGAACCATTCAGGAGAATGAGTTAGGTTTCTAACAGACAGTTCTCCTTAGGGAAACAATCAGAGGACTCCAGGCTTTTTTTTTTTTTTTTTTTTTTTTTTTGCCACAGACCTGAATAGCACTCTCTAAGCAAACCGCCATGCACAACAGAAATTCCAGAAGGGAGCCTTGTACAAGTCAGCAAGGGGCATCTCTCCATTTTCTGATATCCTCTTCCATACCACTCCTTTTTCAGAGTACTGTAAGTTTCAATGTATAGATCTTTTATTTCCTTTGTTAGATCAATTCCAAAGTATTTCATTTTTTAGGATGCTATTGTGAAGGGTGTGGTTTCCCTAATTTCTCTCTGACTGAATTTGTTGTTTGTGTACTGGAATGCTATTGATTTTTGAGTGTTGACTTTGTATCCAGCTATGCTACTGAATTTGCTTATTAAATATAGAAGTCTTGGGCTGGTGAGATAGCTCAGGGGCACAGGCGCCTGCTGGCACATGAGGTCCTGAGTTTGACCCCTGGTACCCACAAAAAATAAAAAAAATTAAAAAATAAATCTAGAAGTCTTTTGCTGGAGTTTTTGGGGTCTTCTATATGGAGTACCATATCATCTGTGAATAATGATAATTTAACTTCTTCCTTTCCTATTATTCCTTTTATTTATTTCTCCTGTCTAATTGCTCTGGCTAGTGTTTCCAGAACGGTATTGAATAGGAGTGGTGACAATGGACATCCTTGGGTTGTTCCTGATTTTAGAGTGAAAGCTTTCAGTTTTTGTCCATTTAGTATGATGTTGGTTGCTCATTTGTCATAGATGGCTTTTATCAGATTGAGACCATCTATTATTCTGATTTTCTGTAGGGTTTTTATGATGAATGAGTGTTGGGCTTTGTCAAAAGCTTTTTCTGCATCTATTGAGAGGGTCATGTGATTTTTATCTTTGGCTTTGTTGATATGGTGTATTACATTTATTGGTTTGTGTATGCTGACCTATCTCTGCATTCCAGGGATGAATCCTATTTGAGCATGGTGTATAATCTTCTTGATGATTGGCTGCATTCTGTTTGCTAGTACCTTATTGAGGATTTTTCATCTATGTTCATTAGAGAGATTGGCCTATAGTTCTTTTTTGGTTAGGTCATTCTCTAGTTTTGGTATCAGGGTAATACTTGCCTCCAGGAATGAGTCAGGGAGGATTGCTCCCCTTTTAGTTTCATTAAAGAGTTTGAGGAGTATTGGCATTAAATCTTCTGTAAAATTCTTGTAGAATCTAGCGATGAATCCAACAGGACCTGGACTTTTCTTTGTCGGTGAGTTCTTAATTACATTTTCAATTTCATTAACTGATACGGGGTTATTCAGAATTTTTGTATCTTTTTTATTCAAGCTTTGGAAATTCATATGTATCTAGGAATCTGTCTATTTTTTCTGTATTTTCTGCCATTATTTCTGTGAAGAGATTTTTTTTAATGGCACTTGTGCTGTCTCCAACTTTCTCATTGACCCCAATCAATCTTATGTTATTGTTCAATTGATTATTCATGGTCTCCTGCTATTTTTAAGATATCTTTCTTTTCATGATCACTAGCTGCAATTTTGTCTTCAAGATCTGATATTCTATCCTCTCCATTCAATCTGTTGCTTATACTTTCAAAGGAAGTTTTAATCTCTTGGATTTCTGTTTGGATCTCTTTTGTGGATTTCATTTCTTTCCTATGTTGGACATTTTTTGTTTCCATCATTTTTCTAAGCTCATCTATTCTTTTATCTATGTCTTCTCTTATATCTTTGATCTTAAACATTATTTCTTTTTGTACCTGAGAGATTATTTTCTCTACAGCATTTTCCACTTGTTTTTTCACTTCTGTTGGTATCATTTCAGAAAGATGGTTCTTTATAGCTATCCCAAAAACATACCTTCCCAATTTGTAAATGATGCAAAGTTACTATTTGGCTCAGCACCCAATCCTTTAGTACTAGGTTGTGGTGGTGATTATAACCCCATACAATCACGGCATTATCATACAGGGGAGAAAAACTGATTATAACATGTATGACATCTCGGCTAAATTAATACAGTTAGTAATAACAATAGTTTCAAGTACAGCTTAACTACTGGCAAACTATGGTAACCATTAACCTGCTACCTCTGACCACAGGAGCAAACTCTAAAGTTATATAACAAAATCAAACATATACAATGTACTTGTATGCAGTGATTTTCCCCTTAGTGGAGTGATTAATCCTTCTGCTGTGAGCTGGCAGGTTAAAATGTGTAGGGGACAGGATAAGGTGATGAATGAGGTCAAATATAGTAGAGTCAAGGCTGGAGGTCAAAGGATGATCATCTTAGTTTTGGGAAACTGGAGGACACTAGAGGGAAAGAATGAATTAGAATGTGAAGGAGTAATCAGATAGGGAAGAGACGATGTTTACTCAAAAGTTTAAATTCTAAAAACAGTTGAGGAAAGAAAGAGGATCAATAGAAGAAAATGAAAAAGAAAGGTAAGAAACCTAAACAGTGAAAAAGAAAGAAAGAAAGAGGAGAATGAAAAAGAAAAGGAGAAAAGAAAAGAAAAAATGGAGAACGGAGAGAGGAGAGGAAAAAAAACAAACAAGAAACAGAAAATATAAAACAAAACAAGATATCATCCAAACAGAAAGGAAAAAGATAGCCAATCAGACAAACAAGGGAGGATAAAAGTAGTAAAATACCTCTGGTGTTTACAGTTCTGTGATAGTATCCATGTCAGATCCCCAAAATGTGCTATGTACTCCAGGCAAGTTTGTAATAGGAATTGTTCTGGGTATGGAGCTGATCTTGGCCTCTGGATGTGGGGGCTGGGACTGGTCTTCTGTTGGTGGAGTTCTCCAGAACCCAACTGCTGGCTTCTTGCTGAGGCTTCAGACACTTCCACATTGCTGGTCTCTCTGATTATTCCAAACTCCAAAGGTGTGAGTGTGCCTGTGCTCCCGGGGCCAGCTGTCCTATGTCTGAGTTCTGGTCAGTCTGCCTGCCAAAGGCACATGTGCATCCATATTCCCAGGGCCCAGCTGTCCTAGGTCTGAGGGTTCCAGTTGGTCCACTTGCCTAAGGTGTGTGTGCACCTGCACACCCAGGGCCCGGCTGTCCTGGGTCTTGAGGTTCCAGTCAGTCTGCCCACCAAAGACATACGTGCTGCAGTGTATATTTTCAATGGAAGTTTTACTCTCCTGGATATCTCTTTGAATCTTTTTTTGGATTCCATTTATTTCCTGTGTTGGGCATTCATGGTTGCCATCATTTTCCAAAGCTCCTCTATTTTTTATCTGTATCTGTTCTAGAGTCACTAAGCATGTCTCTCATTGTGATCACCATCTCTGTAGTTATCTAAGAAATTATTTCTGATTTGATTGTTTTAGAGCCTCCTTCATTTGCTTTGTTGTTACCACTTCAGAGAGGCCAGGTGGGTGGTTTTCAGATTGTTCTACCTCATTGCCCCCTGGGTTTGCCTTTGGTGTCCTGGACCTCTGGGGTTGCATCTTGTTTAAGTGTCTTCTTATTTTGTATTTTTGTTTGTTTGTTTTAGTTTAATTCCTGGGTTGATCCTTGTAAATTGCCTATGGTGAGTAGCTACATCACTGGTATTTAGAACCTTTAGGAAATGATTAATTTTCAGAGATGTCTTCCAGGTATAGCTGGCTTTTGGGTTTTGAGTCTGTTGCAAGATCTTCCCTCTTCAATTTATTGGGGATGAGAAGTTGCTGCCTATTTGGGCCAGGCCCTTGTTCTTTGGCACTGGCCTATAGTATATTTTTTGACCCACAGGCATTCTCAGTCTTAGTATACCAGGAAGAACAACTGGTTAGAACAATTATGTCACTTTTGCTAAAGTGGTACAATCAGCAATAACAATAGCATCAAACGCAGCCTAGAAAATGACAAACTGAGGTAACTATTAATTTGCCACCTTTAATAATATGCACAAGATTTGTGGTTATATAAGAAAATTTAAAATGAACCAGGAAATTTTGTACAGTAAAGAAGCCCTCAGTATGGCAACTTTATTCTCAGGGGAGAAAACTTAAAAGGGGTTGGGGGAAAAATAGAGAAATAGAAGAAAAAGGAGATTAGAAGCAAGGCTAAAGGACAAAGGAGTATCACACAAACTTCAGAAAACTAGTGCAGAAGACAGGAGGGAAAGAGAGAAGGAAGAAGTAAAAACCAGAAGAGAACAACAACAACAAAACTAGAAATCATGTTCACACTCATAAAAAACAAGAATAAACAATGAAAAAAAAACAAGAGGGAAATTTAGCAAAAAGAAGAAAAAAATGTCCACTTCAAGGTGTGTCTTTTTGCCACTGGTAGACAATGTGGGCAGACAGAATTCACATCCAGGTTGATCAATCCCAGCAAGCCAGAGGCAGCTCCACAGTGGGGTAATGTGATAATCCCAGTGAACCTGCACCACTGTTTACACTGAAGTTCAGGCTTGCTTCCAGCTGTGAGGCAGGAACCAGACCTGCCCAGCCCACAGCAGTCCTCAGGCCCCCTTCGGTCTTGAACTCAGCTGGGAGCCACTAGGTGGAACCAGAAGATGCTCTGAGTCCCCTGCTCAGTTGGCCTCACTCCAAGATGGCTCCTGGCCAATCACTGTCTCTTGTGGGAAGTCACAATAGGGACAACTCACCAGCCACTGCAGTCTGCTGCAGCCCACCACTATGCTCCCCTGTGGAGGCCTCTGGGGTCACCAGCAGTCACCAGGCATCTCCAGGTTCAAGCAGCCCCTCCCACACAGTGACTTCATGCCCAGGGCAAAAGTGCTACCTGCCTCCTCCCCTCCCTCTGTGTTGAAGTTTCTCTCTCTGCTCTCACTGTAGGCTTCAATTCTCACTTCAGATCCTTTCTGGGTCTTGGGATCCCACTTCTCTCCTCTTCCTCACATTGCTCTATTCCAGTGTCTAGACACCAAATTTTGGAAAGGCTGTTTCTCTGCTGCTCACCACTCTGCTATCTTCCCCCAGAGCCAGGCTTGAATTCTTTTTTTTTTTTTTTTTTTTTTTTTTTTTTGAGGCAGGGCTGCACTACGTAGCCCAGGCTGGCCTCAAAGTCATGGCAATCCTTCCCTGTCAGCCTACCAAGTCCTGGGATTACAGGTGTGCATCACCACACCCAGCTGCCCTGAATTCTTAATGGGAGTTTACTATCCACAGAGATTCATTGCAGAATACTACAAAATGTACATTCTATAACTGCTAACAACTACAGTTTGAATGTTTGTGTATAGCCTAGATACAAGGACTTGAGTCTGCCTGTGCTCACTGGAACCTCTGCCTCGCTCCAACACTGATTTTTGAAGTGCAGAATATATGAAGCTGCATTTGATGAATATGAGTGTTCCTAAGAAACTGGTGCTCAGCTCTGATTTTCAAAGTGCAAGATATGTAAAACAGCATTTGCTGAATGAGTGTTTCCTAGAAGTTACTATTAAGCTCTTGCGAAAAGGAGGCCATCACAGTATTGTAAATGTCTCTGCACCCTTAATTCCAGTTTTTAAGTTTATATGATACCAAGGATATTTCCTGGTGTTCACTTTCATGCTGCAGGCCTGAATTTTTAATAGGAGTTTATGACCAATGGAAGAGAATGACAGAATACTCATAAAGTACAGTTTATAATAGCAAACACTACAGCTTGGAATGTTTGGGTATAGACTAGATAAAAGGACTTGACTCTGCCTGTACTCACTGGAATTTCTGCTTCTCTCAAATATGGCTTTTCAGAGTGCAAGACATACAAATCTACATCTGCTGAATATTGGTGTTTCTTAGAATCAGCTATTCAGCCCTCACGTAAAGCAGGCTGTCAGAATGTTGTAAAAGCCTCAGCAGCATTAATTCGAGGTTGGTAGTTTAACCAATAGCAAAGATTTCTTCTGTTCTTCTACTTTCAAGTTACATGCCTAGATTTGTAATGAGAGTTTATTGCCTATAGAAGTGAATGTGAAAATAACAAAAAAAAGTCAGTATGTAATTGCAAACAACTACAGCATTAAATATTAGGGCATACACTAGATAGCATAACATTAGTCTGTCTGTGCTCATTGGCATTTCTGCTTCATTCCAATACTGATTTTAAGTGTGCAGGTTATATAAGGCCATGTTTGATGAAGGAGTGTTTCATAGAAATTTCTCTACCACTTTTGTGTAAGGGACCTTATCAGTGTGTTACAAATGTTGAGTACTATTAAGTTTGAATTTTAAATTTTGTCAAATATTTTTTGTTCTTTTACATTCAGTTTGCAGCCCTATATCTTTAATGGTAGTTTACTACCCATGGATGTCTAAGGCAGAATTGTGCATAAGTGAATTTTGTAGTTGTAAACATCAACAGCTTTGAATGTTTGGGGGTATAAACTGGATACCAAAACTTGACTGCCTATGCTGACTGGAATCTCTGCTTCTCTCCAATTCTGATTTTCACAGTGGGAGACACAAGCCCACACTTTCTGAATATCAGTATTTCTTGGATATTTTTATTCAAGTTTAACTGACATCACACATTTTTTCTGCTGTTGTGCTTTCATATTGCAAGCCTGGCTTTTTAATGGGAATCTATTACCAGTAGTGAACAGCAGAATGCTACAAAAGGTACACTTCATAATTGCAAATAACTATAGTTTTGGATGTTTTTGTACCATCTAGACACATGGAGATGGGTAGACCTGTGCTCACTGGAAGCTTGAGCTCTCTCCAATATTGATTTTCAGACTGCAACACATGTAAGGCCACATTTACTGAATGAGTGTTTCTTAGATATTGTTATTCGGCTCTTGTGAAAAGGAGGCTTTCACAGTATTGTAAATGTCTCAGCAGCATTGATTTCAGTTTTGAAGTTTACATGGTATCGAACATTTCTTCTGCCCTTTCACTTTCAAGTTGCAGGCCTGGACATCACATGAGAGTTTATTCTTTGTAAAAGTGCATGGCAGAACAGTGCAATAATTTGTAATTGCAAAGAGCTACACATTTTGAGTGGTTGGGTATAGACTAGGTGCAAGGAATTGAGTCTGCTGTGCTCACAGGAATCTCTGCTTATCTCCAATATGGTGGTACCTCGGTTCACAAACTTAATTCTTTCCATGATTCTGGTCAAATGCCAAATTGGTTGAGAAAAAAATCAAATTCAATGGACAGGTTCAATGTTTACCCTATGCGGAAATTTGATTCAGATCTTGTCCAATTCAGTTGTACTCTGATTTTCAGAGTAAAAGATATATAAAATGACATTTGGTGAATATGAGTATTCATACAAATTGGTATTTTGTTCTTGTGTAAACTGTCAGAGTGTGGTAAATTTCTCAGCAGCATTGATTCCAGTTTTGAAGTTTACACACTATCAAAGATATCTTCTGTTCTTTTGCTTTCAGGTAGCAGGGCTGCACTTTTTGTGTGTGTGTGTGTTACCAGGGATCAAACTCAGGACCTCGTGCTCGCCAGGCAGGCGCTTATGCCGCTGAGCCATCTCACCAGCCCCTGGGCTGTGCTTTTAATGGGAGCTTACTACCCATACAAGTGAATGTCAGCATAGTGTATAGTGCAGTTTGTAATCACAAACAACTACAGCTTTGAATGTTTGGGTACAGACTAGATACAAGGATTTCACTTTACCTGTGCTCACAAAATCTCCACTTCTCTCCAACACTGATTTTCAGACTGCAAGGTATGTAAGCCACATTTGCTGAACATGAGTGTTCTTTAGAAATTCCTATTCCACTCTTGTGAATAGCAGGCTATCGGAGTGTTGTAAATGTCTCGGCAGCATTAATTTGATTCAAGCTTAACTGATATTAAAGATTTCTTCTCTGTTACTTTCAGATTGCTAACCTGGATCTTTAATAGGAGTTTACTACCAATGAAAGTGAACGGAAGGTGTTATGGTTTGTGTCTGGATGTACCTCCAAAGCCTCATGCAGTCGTGGGGGATGGTCTTTTCAGAAGCAGCTGAATCTACAGTTTGTGACTGGTTCATTGTCTAGTGCTAGAATTGGGGTTTTGAGTGCTACACCCACCCTAGAAAGGGTAGATTGCATACAATATAAGGGAGGAAAAGAGGCTTTCTCCTCCCTTTTCCTCTTGCTGCTTTTGCTGTCTCCCTCCACCCTAGCCACCATGAACTGTTGCCCTCTGCCATGTGCCATTCTGCCTTGGAGCCAGCCAATTATGGACTGAAACCTCTGCAAACTGTGAGCTAAATAAACCTTTCCTTCCTTAACCTTGGTGTCAGGTATTTTGTCTCAGCAATAATCAAAAAGTAACTAAGACAGAATTTGGTACCACAGAAGTGGGGCCCTGCTGTAACTATACCTGACCATATGGTTCAAGAGCCTTTGGGAATGGCTTGTGGGAAGAGTTTGGAAAGGTTCATTGGTGCCAGCTGAAAAAGTAGAGTTGGAATGCCTTAGGCTGTTCTGTATGGGAGATTCTGGTCAGAGCTCAGTAGACCAGAAGGTTGATATAAATCTGGCAGGTAAAGTCCAGGCTCAGGAGTTTTCTACTGGGAAGGAGGACTGCACTGGTTCTTGGACTCTAAATGATGCATGTTGTGGCTTGGCAGAAAGTTTGTCGGCATTTTGCTTGTGTCCAGAGTCTTTGCCTGAGAATGAGATTAAAGGTGGCAGATTAACTAATCTTGTAGAAGAAATTTCAAGGCAGTCAAATGTTGAGGCAGTGGCATGGCTACTCTATCTTTGGGGGGCTTTTAGCCAGATATATGTTGAGAATCAAGAGCAAGGAGCCAGGAAAAATGATTTAAAATGTGAGTTTGGCCAGAAAGGAAGATCCAGTAGCAATGTGGACTGCAAAGATAGAGCTGAGGAGATCTTGACTGCTGAGAAGGAAAAGCAGAATACAAAAATAGCTTGAGGGCATCACAAGAAGCAGCAAGTCTCCACCCTTTGCAGCCTCAAAACTGCAAAAGTAACTTTGCTTTAAGAAGAAAGCCACACAGCACCATGTTCCAGAATGGTGGTGGCATAGAGAATCTGTTCATCGGAATTGGATTCAGAGTGCTCAGCAATCCAGGCACTCAACCCCTTCAGCCAAGAGAGAAGGAAGCCTGGCTACTGCTCCAGCTGGCAGCAGACCTTGGAAGCATCCACAAGGCAGTGGTTTTAGGTGCATGCAGAATGCAAGAGCTGTGGGGTTAAGAAGGCTTCCACCCCAATTTCAGAAGGCCTGGGAGGCCAGGCAGTGTGACCCTGAGAAGGCAGTGTGTGAAGTTGTATGAAGCCAAAGGTGCAGTGGAGACCCCAGAAGTTTGGAAAAGCCAGGAACGTGAATCATCTAAGGAAAGCTGCAAGGAGGAAGCAAAGTGGACCCAAGAGAGAAGCTATGGGAGTTACAACCACCGGAAGTGTGGTAGGGGTGGAGCCACCCAAGCCCTTTGGAGTTCACAATTTGCTAGATTGCTTCAGATGCTCCACATGTAACTACAGGACTTAATGTTTGCCTTACTGGATTTTGGACTTGCTTTGGTCCCATTACTTTGTATCCTTATTTGTAACTTTTGGGATGGAAATGTCTATCTTGTGCCATTGAATATTGGGAGTTATTTTCGTTTGTACAGAGGGTCACTGATAAGTTTGCCTTACATTTTGGAGGAGACTTGGGATTTGGACTTTTCAGCAATGCTGAAATTGTTAGGACTTTGGCAACTCTTAGAGATGGACTAAATGCCTTTTGCATAAAGGATGTGCATGAGTCCTTTGGGGGCCAGAGGTGGAATGTTATGGTTTGTGTCTGGATGTCCCCCCAAAGCCTCATGCAGTCATAGCAGGGTAGACTTTTCAGAGGCAGCTGAATCTAGAGTTTGTGATTGGTTCACTGTCTAGTGCTGAGATTGAGGGTGTGAGTGCTCCACCCACCCTAGGGCAGGTAGCCTGTGTACTGTAATGGGTTCAAATTTTATAATAGAAAGCCAGGCAGCCAATCTAGAAGTTTGATGAGCCTTTATTAAGTCAGCTGGCTGACTGAACTGATCACAGATCAGTGATGGGTCTGTACAACACACAGAATTTAAAGCAAAAACCACATCCTGATTGGAACAGAAAGCACCTATTCTTGGACCAGTGAACAACGGTTATGGTACATTGGCTTTTGCATAAGGAACTTACAAAGGTACCTAGCAGTTACAAAAGAACAGAAAAGCAAGGTTTTTTTAATCCATTTTTGGTATGCAGTTTAGATACACTTCCTCAATGGTATTTTTTCCATTGTCTAGGGGGGTTTTGTCACCATGAAGCCATCACATTCCCCTCTGGTTTTATTGGGGAATCAAATCATTGTTTCCTCATCTTCTGTCTCATCTGATATAGGATTGTAATGAGTCCTAAGAACCAGTAATTTTACAGCTTGAATACGTATTGTATGTAGCTCATAAGACAATTGATAACACACGGTCCTATTGTTACACCTAGTAACAGTAACATCAGTGGGCCAGCAATGGCTGACAGCAAGGTGGTTAACCAAGGTGACATGGTAAATAGTCCCTCATACCAGCTTTGATCTTGTTTTTTTGTTCCTCTCTGTCTTGTAGTCCCTTTCTGAGTTGACTTAGACTCTCTTGAATCACTCCAGAGTGATTTGTATAAAAACAGCATGTTTCTCCCAAAGCAAGGCATAAACCTCCTTGTTTAAGGAAAAGCAAATCTAAACCTCTCCTATTTTGTAACACCATTTCAGCTAAAGACCCTAAAGATTGTTGTCGGATGATCAGAGGGTTACACCTCCCAACTCGATGATCAACTTGTTTTGGTCTAATTATTTTTAGGAAATTATCAGTTTGTTTCCATGGGGCCACTGATTCACAGCCCCAAGAGCAGCAATAGAAATCATGACGATCGCCGCAGTTGGTGTCTCGTGTATCTACAGGGCATGCGTAAAATTGGAAGCCTCTAAGAGCTCATTCTCTATTGACAGATCCACACCCATATGTTTCATAGACAGTGACGGCCAAATAGGCTTGATCCCCCTAGTTGTGGCCCAGGAGGTCACAAAGATCAAACCTCAGTTCAGGGTCTCCCATGCTCTCATTGGTCACCAGCTGACATCCACCTGGGGAGGTGGATGCCCACCATGTGCGGGTAAACGGGACATGATGGCCAGCTGCAATGTAGGTGCTGAAGCAGGGAATGAGAGTCAAGTGAGAGATGAGGGTTTGCATCGGATTTTGACCTCTACAGGGTCGTCGGTCTGCTGGAGAGTCCATGTTGCCTCAGGGTCATCTTCTGCTGGTTTGAGGTGGAAATGATGAATCCAGTGGCTTTTTCCAGCTACCTTCACTGCCGTGGGAGTGCTTAGTACTACCGTATGTGGTCCGTCCCAGCGGGCTCCCAGGGAAGAAGAGTCTCTTTTTTATCCACACTTGGGACCCTGGTGCAGCTGCAGGAGGATCGTGCAATCTCTCAGAAACCGCTTGTTGCTGTCAGAATAGATGGTGGGTGGTCTGGAGGAGAGGCTGGAGTACCTGTAGAGACTTAATAACGTCCCTATTAGTCAGGGAGGCCAGTTGAGCATCATGTATTTTGGGGACCAGTGGAGGAGGTCACCCGTACATACCTTCAAAGGGGGTGATACCCATCAAGTAAGGGGTACAACGGACATGGAGTAGGGCAAAAGGAAAGAGACTCATCCAGTTTTCACCAGTCTCAAGAGCCATCTTGGATATTGTTTCCTTTAATGTTCAAGTCATCCTTTCTACTTGACCAGAACTTTGGGGACAGTAGGCACAGTGGAGTTTCCAGTTAATCTCTAGAGCTTTGGCTAAAGTTTGAGTAACTTGGGCTATGAAAGCTGGGCCATTGTCGGACCCCATGGATGTGGGCAAACCAAATCGAGGCACTATCCCACCAAGGAGCTTTTTTGTAACTATGTTTGCATTTTCAACTCGAGTAGCAAAAGCTTCGGTCCATCCAGTGAAAGTGTCTATAAACACTAGGAGATACTTATATCCTCCTCTTGTTAGGCCCATGTCAGTAAAATCAACTTCCCAATGATCTCCTGGGAACATTCCTTTTTTACGAGTCCATTTCTGGCAGAAGTATTTTGGGGTTAACTTTAATGCATTGAGAACATTGGTGGCTAACCTTTTTTGTCATCTGAGTTAAGTTTGGAATGAAAAAATGGTCACGAAAGAGTTCTGCCAATTTGATGCCACCCAGATGGGTGGCACGATGGGTTTCCTGTACAAGATATTGTCCTAAAACCTCAGGAATGAGAATATGTCCATCAGGGAGTTTTTGCCAGCCTTCAGGGGTGGGAACAGTTTGCAACATTTTTGCCAATTTTAAATCTGACTTAGGTTGATTCAGAATAGGGGGAGGAAGTATAGGGAGTATTTCAAAAGACCCCACTGGTTTTAGGGCAGCTTGTCTTGCAGCCTCATCTGTGAAGGCATTTCCTTGGGACACTGGGGAGTCATCTTTTTGGTGTCCCTTAAAATGAATGATTGTCACCTTTAAGGGAAGCCACATAGCAGCCAAAAGATCCAAGATCTCAGGTGCATTTTTTATTTTATGTCCCCCCATGGTAAAAACCCCCATTCTTGATATATGGACATGTACTGTAGCAAAAGCATAGTGGCTGTCTGCATATATGTTTACCTTTTTGTCCTTAGCCCATTTGAGGGCTTGAGTGAGGGCTATTAGTTCCGCTCTCTGAGCTGACATTCCTTGTCCCAAAGACTTGGCCCATATCACCTCTGTTTCTGTGGTCACAGCAGCCCCAGCTACTCTGGTTCCCTCATGTAAATAGCTGTTCCCATCAGTGAAAAGGGTGGCTTCTGGATTGGCGATCGGGACATCAGTCAAGTCTGGTTGCAGGCAGGAAGTCATTTCTAGGACATCTTGGCAGTCATGTAAGGGCTGCTCAGGGTCATCATCTGGTAACAGGGTGGCTGGATTTAAGGCTGAAGTTGTCAAGAACTCAATGCGGTCCGGGTCCAATAAGAGCGCCTGACATTGGACAATTCTGGTGTTGGAAAGCCATCGGTCGGGGGGACTTTTTAAGAGAGGTTCTACTGCATGGGGGGCAATAACTTGAAGCTGTTGTCCAAAAGTCAATTTTGTGGGCCGGTGAGATGGCTCAGCGACATAAGTGCCTGCCTGGCAAGCGCGAGGGCCCGAGTTCAACTCCCAGAACCCACATATGAAAAAGGGGCCGGTGATATCGCTCAGCAGCATGGGTGCCTGCTGGCGCGCGAGGTCCTGAGGTCAACCCCTGGTACCCACACAAAAAAAGTCAATTTTGTGGCTTCTTTTACCAATAGTGCAGTAGCAGCGATGGCTCTCAAACACATTGGCTATGCAGCAGCCATAGGGTCTAGCCACTTGGAGAGGGAGGCCACAGGTCACTTCCAAGGGCCCAGATATTGAGTCATTACACCCTTTGCAATCCCTCGGGTCTCAGCCACATGCAGCTGAAAAGACTTGGTCAGGTCAGGTAAAGCTAAGGCAGTATGCTAGTTCTTCTAATTTAGTCCAATTTAGTCCCTCAGTTTGATTTCCTCCTGTGGAGGCATAAAGGGGTTGGGCCAGCTCAGCAAATCCAAGGATCCACAGCCGGTAATAACGAAGTGCCCCAAGGAATTCTCTGACCTGGCACTTATCTTGGGAGTGGGAATCTTTAGAATGGCTTGTGTGACAGAGTTTGTCTCCCAGCCTCAATTATATAGCCAAGGTAGGTGACACAATAGAAGGGAGGGAAAGAGGCTTGCTCCTCCCTTTTGCTCTTGCTGCTTTTGCTGTCTTCCACTGCCATAAACTGTTGCCCCTCTGCCATGCCCCTTTGCCTTGGAGCCAGCTGATTATGGACTGAAACTTCTACAAACTGTGAGTTAAACATTTCTCCTTTAAAACAAATATAATAAATAAATAATGAGGAAACATAAGTGGAATCATGCCTAAGTGTTTACCAGTGTTTACTATATAACATTCTTTAATCTACCTCTGAGGAGTCAAATAAAAATGTAGGTATTTCACCATCCTTCTATTCCAGAAAAAGTATACATGATCGAAAAATATAAATTTAAAAATTGCACTACAGTAAAAGACACATTGCCATTAATCCCCCCCCAAATACTTGCCCTCTACTCAAACACACTTGAGGGCCTAGTTGCATTGTCATTGATGCCTCAATGTTCTGAATCGATTCAAAGCACTTACTTTCCATGGTAATTTTGACTTAGGAGAAAAATTTGCACAGTGCCAGACCCAGTAAGATGAGGACATACTGTTGTGTTTTTATTAGTCTGCCTTTATATTGAATGACATTTAGAAGCAACATTCACCGTATATTTTACACCTTGTAAAAACACAAAAGAGGACTTGCAGAACTGCTGCAGAAAGCAGCAATAATTATGGGATAAGGAGTTCAAAGCAAGGGGGTGTATTTTCAGGGGAATTAATGGCATTTTTTATTGTAATAATTTTTGTGTGTGTGGGCACCAGGGGTCGACCTCAGGACCTCACGCACCAGCAGGTGCCCGTGCCACTGAGCGATACCACCGGCCCTTTTTCTTTCGTATGTGGGTTCCGGGAGTCGAACTCAGGACCTCGTGCTTGCCAGGCAGGCGTTTATGCCGCTGAGCTATATCACCGGCTGTAATAAATTTTATGAATTTAAACATTCACATGTTTTGATCTCACCTCACAGATACTTGAGACTGATCTCAGCAGTTTTTGAAAATACATTCACATTTATATCTAAAGTGCAATAATAGAACAAGAAATTGAGGAAGAAAAATACTTCCAAAGAAGCTCAAATAATAAAGCACTCAAATCAAGGTACAAATTTTGTTACCAGAATAAATTCAAGGTGACATTATGGGTAGAACAAAAGATAGAACACCTGGCAAATCAGTCAACATAAAGAACTGTCCTTTTACACCAATATATTCATCTCAAATGTCAAACCCATACCCTTAACAGGGCTTCTCTCCACTTCTCTACATCTGAGCTGCCTAACTATTCATTGAGACAAAACATGCTCTAACTCAAAGAGGACACCAGGACTAGTTATTGATCACATGAATAAAAATTAACAGAAATTTAGATTTAAACCAAAAGAGAAGTAAAATGAAATCTGAAAACATTCTAAAAAAGAACAAGATATTAACTTTATTTACCTAGCCAAATTACCTCAACATTTGAGCAAGTTATATATACAAAATATAAATTCCTAGATATAAGTGGAAATTCAATTAGAAAAATAATTTGATAAAAAAAGTTAATTGAAATAAATGGTCTTTAAATCAGTATTTGGGAGAAGCTGATGCAGAATTTATCAGAGTTACTTCTAAACCTTTTTGCAATGGTTTAAAAAATGTAAAAGTGAGGGAACTTTCAATGGTCAAACAATAAATCTAACATAAGTCCTTCAATATTTAGTAACATCTGAAAAATAAAGTTATGATCTACTCAAATTTAAGAAGCATAACAATACTCAAGGGGAAAAAGTTACATTTTTTCTGAACCATCAAAAAGATACCAAACCATTGTGTGTACCAAACCTGGTGTCCTCTTTGAGTTAGAGCACACACACACCACATTGGCACTCTGGCCCACAATAGGTTTGGAAATGTACAAAATTAAATTTTATTACTTCAGTACTATAATTTTAATTAGTATACATATGTCACATGGCTTTTAAAAATACTTTTAAAGCTGCTTCTTAATGATACTGAGAATACATAGCTCATATAGGCTGCATAGGTAATCATTTTGACTTCGTAATATATATGACCAGAACACTATTATAATGAAAAATACTTTTTAATCATTCATATTCAACAGTAGAAATGTTGTATGTACACATTGACTCCGAATACATTGTTTCAAACTTGTCATGCTATCAATTGCTGTCTTGATGACCTAAAAATGTATCCCAGAGTCTCAATGTCTGATTAGGTGGATAAAAGCTTTTCCTGTGAAAGAACTATTACGCAAATACAGTATGAAAATCAGACTCGCTATAATTGGGCTAAAATGAACAATTCCAGAACACCACACATGTGGCATATACTGCATTTTTATGCACTTGTCTTGCATTTACTGCCTTTCTTCCTCCTCTTTGAAGTGCAAAATTAAACATCAGGTACATAAGACCAGGTCCAGCAGCCCCGCCCCTTACTTTTCTACTGTAAATTTGTACTTTAGCATAATAGGAGTCAGCTACACATCTCAGTACCTTTCCCTGATACAGAAAGGAATTCATGTATCTAACCAACTTAGTATGATGAACAGCAAAGTGTACACAAGTGCACAAAAGTGGCACAATGGGCTTTTTACCCACTTTATGCTCCATGTAACTTTATATTGCATATGTTTACCCGAGCATCACAGAGGGTCCAATAGACCCACACCACTTGAAGATTTGTTAAAAATAAGTTTTCTTTTGATTTGCTTGGTGGAAGTTGCCCAATTCAGTACAATGGCACATGAAAATTAGCTAGTTTTGAAGGTCAAAAGTGAAGTATCAGATTACTCATGCATGGATGATGGTGACCCATTATGGTAATATATATGCTTTCATAACAGAATGGTGCAGGTGTATGATGATGACGACTTTGACACTGGCCATGTGAGCAAAAGTTCCTGTGACAGTGAAATGGAGCAAGAATTGACTGACATAGACAGGGCCTCCTTGATTCAGATGACAAAACAGCAATGTGAGTACATACTTGACTAGTCAAAATATTGAGAAATGGCCATGCAACCAAATGGAATAATCCAATGTTAGAACTAGGTCTGAAAATATAGTGAGGGTCTTGGCAGGGGTGAAATGTATTAGAACCCCAGCACTGCCATTTGATGTTGGAAATTATAACAAAATTCTACAAGATGCTGTGAAATACACAAAGGCTGAAATGCAAGTAAAATGTTCTGTGTACACCAACAGCCATATTCAAAACTGTATTTACTATGACACTAGTTGAATTGAGAGCATTCACAGCTCTGTTATACTTAGCAGATTTCTCATGGTGATTGCAGGAATATACGACTTATGGAAAAGTGAAGGGTCAATACACAGCATAAAAAGTTGCGACCTTGTAGATGTGAAGACTAATTATGCTTTCAATTTAGACCTTTACCCTGGAACTCAGCCATCACGTCCTTATTTGTATAGTAATAAACTGAATGATGTTGTGAACAGACTTGTTGCTCCCATCCCCCAAACTACTCAGAATGTGACATTCGACAATTGGTTTACCAGTTTCCAATTGATGTTCCATTTGCTAACAGAGCACAAGTTGACCAGTGCAGGAAATGTATGCAGGAATAAAGCAGAAATTCCAAACAAAATGTTGCATTTTCAAAACAGAGAATTGTATAGTACAATACTAGGATTTCAGAAAGATATAACATTGGCCTCACATATGGCAAAGAAAAACAAAGTGGTACTGCTGGTGTCAACATTTCACCATGATGGAAATATTGATAGGGAAACTTCAGCAAAACAGAAGCCTGAGATGGCAACTTTCTACAACAAAACTAAAGGTGGAGTAGATGCTGTTGATGAGTTATGCAGCAACTATGATGTCACATGAAACACAAAGCATTGGGCAATGGTTTTTACTCAATCCTGAAATGTGTGGCATAAATAGTATGATAGTTTACAAAGAAAATAACAAGTGCAAAATATCACGAAGAACTTTTCTGAAAATTGGGACTGGAACTCACAAGAGATTATTTACAGCAGAAGAAAAACAAAATGTTTTTGCCCAAGGAACTATGCAAAAAAACTGTGGCGCACACTGGTGAGCTGACAGGTGACCAGGCAGGAGCAGCATCACAAAGACCTGCTACAACAGGAAGATAAAAAAGATGTCAACTGTGTCCTACAACAAAGGGCAGCAAAACAAAACACACATCCTCAGTGTAGTCAATACTTGTGTGTGGAACATGCAGTTGTCATGTGTGAAGGCTGCCTTGGGTGTGACAGCTGAAGCAAAGCTTATTTCTGTAGTACAGTTCTATTGGTAGTTCATATAGGAATTCACTTCTGATGTTACCTTTTAGATTTTGCAAGCAAGTAAACAGCTGATATGAAAACGTTGATCTCTATTCTAAGTACTCATTACATATGTGATATTTTATTTTATTGATATCTTACTTCCCTAAGTATATGTTGTACAGTATAGTAGGAAGCTCCTAACAGAAAGAGGAAATGACAAGACTGCCACATAGGAAAAGATAGGTAAGCACACGTGCTGTCAGTGTAAGCAAGAACATGGAACATGCAGCTGTCATATGTGAAGACTGCCTTGGGTGTGACAGTTGAAGCAAAGTTTATTTTTGTTGTAGAAGTTTATTGATTTTTTTTTCTTCCCAGACAGGGTTTCACTATGCAGTTCAGGCTGGCCTTAAACTTACTTTGTAGCCCAGGCTGGCCTCAAACTCGCAGCAATCCTCCTGCCTCAGCCTATTGTTATTTTCATTGTAGTTCATAAAGGAATTTATTTTTGATGTTATCTTTTAGGTTTTCTACACAAGTACACAGCTGATGTGAAAACGTTGATTATTCTAAAGGCACAATGCATATTAAGAATACTTTATGTTACTGATATTTTGTGTCCTGTTATCTACACACTGTATAATATTATAAGAACCTCCTGACAAAACAAGACCAGCAAGATGTCAAGTATGTCCTACAAAAAGCCCAGGAGAGCAAAACACATGTGCCGTCACTGTAAGCAATACATATGTGTGGAATATGCAGTTGTCATGTGTACATACTGCCTTAGGTGTGATAATTGAAGGTAAGAGTATTTTCTTTGTAAAGCGCCATTGGTATTTTCATTGTAGTTCATATAAGAATATGTGTTTTTTTTAGACTTTGTACACCAAAAAATAGTCAATGTTGAAAATTTTGATGTTTTACACACATTCAATATTAAAAATTCAATACTGTATTTTTGTGATTTTTTTTCCTGTTAAGTACTCATTGTTTAATACAGTAAAATTCATAAAATTAAAACTAATAACTCATCAACAGAAATATTCTAAAGAATAAACGTGGGTCTGACAGACCCATGCATCTGCACCTTGATGACAAAATTAGTCTTAGGTTCTCGGGGTAAAGTGTATTTACACTAGAAAGTTATTAATGGGCTTAATATGAGAGATGTATATATTTAAGAAAGATATTCTAGATCAGAAATCTCCAATTATTTTCTATTTTACATATAAGATCTTTGTTATAAAAGACTGCTTTATGTGCAATATTTGCAGGTAGAAATAAATCTACATTTCTCTCGCCCAACTACATATATCAAATATAGACATGAAGCAAACTACATGAACAGCACGTGCAAAATCCAACATTTTGTTGGCTATTTACATCTCTGTGGTCAGAAAAGAAATGTGCCAAAACTCCCTTTCCCGTTCCATTTAAACTGATTCCCCACAATTGCAACAAACATTTCCTGTGACATTAAGTTGTCATCAGCTTGTGTGATCCCCAGTTCACTCAACCTTTTCTTCTTCATCTGGCCTTTCTGTGTGGAGGCAGCAACTAGCTCATTTATAATTTCACAATTCCCCTCAGCTTGTCTAGAAAGGCCAGCAGCCCGTTCATAAATCGCTCTCTCGTCAGTTGCACAGTGAATCAGCTCCTCTAGATCCACTCTTGCAGCTGCATCTGCCTCTCCACTTGTTTGAATCTTAATTGCTTCATTTTCTGGAAAAACAAATCATAACAAATATAGTTAAATATCCAGGCTAACCAAACGAAAACATACTTCTACACAGTTTATTACACGTTTCAAGTTTTTCTGTCAAGGATTCCTGCTCTGATTAAAATTCTGGTCATAGGTTCTCAACAATCTTCATGTTTTGAACTCTGCTTACCTTCTTCATCTTAGAATTCTCATTCCTCAACAGACATTTCTTAAGTATTTATTATCTGCTAAGTTCTGCATCAGGGGCTACTTTACTTAAACTCTAATCTAACAGCAAATTCTAGGTGGGCCCTAAGATTCCCCAGTCCCTGGCAGTACTTTCATTATTGTTAAATGATAAAAGCATGTTGCATTCTAGTTTTGCAATGATTAAGTTATTAATCAGTTTTCTCCAGCTGACTGGAGAGGAGGAAATCACAAGAGATTCACTATGAAGGAGACTATCTGTTGCTGAGGTAGATAGGCCTATAAGACACAGAGCTGAGCATGATCCCCAGCTAACAAGAAAATGGAAACCTCAGTCCCATAACCTAAAGGCATGGATTTTGCCAATGAATGAATTTGAAAGATTCTTCCACCAGAGTTTTCAGATAAGAGTCCGGCCCACCTGAAATCTTAATTCCATGCTATGAGACCTATAAGATAAAACTTCTACAGATAAAATGGAGCAGACCCTGAAAGATGACAAGGACTAATCTTTAAACTGCTTTAAATTTTCTATACCCACATCAAGGTTCACTCTTCTATGACCGATGTAATGATCTGCATCAAGGTTCAAAATTTAATAATATCTACTGAACTAGCTCACCTCTGCTGCCAAGAAAGGCAGGTAACAGGGAGACACTTCTACTAATGAGAAATACGGACAATCTCCAGTATCCCCTCCTGTAAATACAGCCCTTAACCTGGCAAATTCATTTCACTGCCTCTATCCTTAACAAATGTCAGCAGGAGCCACCATTGTTATCATGCACCAATCCTGACTCTATGCACTTATAGAAAGCCAAGCATGGGAAGAAGGGAACTGCAGGTCCACAGAACCACAATATCAAGATTTTGAATGAACACTTGAATTTGTTGACCTTGAAAATGTCTTTCATTGTAAGATTCTGTAATATTACACCTTTATCACGCTTATCTCCATGCTCAATCACATTCCGGGAGTATTTTTAAGGAAGAAAGACTCAGGTCCTAATCAGAATTTAGTGCTGAAATATAAGTAAATTAGATCAGAGTTTTATATTTAAAAAATAATAAATATCAGGCCAGTGAGATGGGTCAGCGGCGTAAGCGCCTGCCTGGCAAGTGCGAGGTCCTGAGTTCGACTTCCAGAACCCACTTAAAGGAAAAAAAAGGGCCGGTGATACTGCTTAGCGGCACAAGCGCTTGCTGGCAAGCACGAGGCCCTGAGGTCGACTCCCGGTACCCACATTAAAAAAAAAAAAAAAAAACTAAATATAGCATACCTTCAGTTTTATCTTGGTCGCTTTCTTTCAGTTCAGAGAAAATTGTAGGTTTCACCAGAACAACACCATAACCTTCATTATTATGTATGACATTATTTACCATGGATATTTTGGGAATATCATAATGCTCATCTAAGAAATCCTGTGACATTGAAAACACATGTCTTAAGGAACTGTCATGTTCAACACTGCCTGCTTTAAAAATCACTTTTACACTATTCTAACAATAAATAGAAAAGCAATGCTTATTAGTACATTATAGGTAGGCTCTCGGTGATACACCACTCTTGTCATTTCTGCAGCTCTAAAAGCAGTGAAATATCCTCATTAAGAGACTTTCAATCACCAATTACTGATATTATTAAAATCTATATACTATTGTTTATTCTTTACAAAACTAGCAAATAATAGATTCTCAACATGGGAATTTAATAAAACACCATTTCTTACTTGAAAACATTCTAATCTTTTGAGTCTTTTGTTTTGTCACAGGGTCTCACTATGCAGTTCAGGCTGGCCTTGAACTCACTATTAGCCCAGGATGCCCTTGAACTCTTGGTGATGCTCCAGCCTCAGCCTCCAGAGTGCTAGGTTTATAGGTGGGCACCACCACGCCCGGCCATTCTAACCTTTTGAAAGAACGTGTTTCAGACAGTGCTCACCTTAATGAGGATGCCCTCCTTGCAGTGATGGATCCCATTGTCACTCAGGATACATTTACTCCCAGGATATATTTCTAAACCAGCCCCCTGTAAAGTTAACAACTTGAGGTAATCATGACCAGTTTTTAAAAGGCAGGACTATAAAAGGTTTATTACAATCTCTTCTTAGAAGTCTTTAACATAGTGCAAATGTAAAGTGCAAAGATAAAGTATTTTACAGATCACTTTTGTCAGGCATTTCTACTCAACATTTCCATTTAACTGATTCCCAACAAGTTGTAGATCACTTACCACTTTCAAAAAGCACACACGTACACACTCACATACAAACATATACACTCATACACAAATAGTGACTGAGAGTGTCACTTTTTTTTTTGAGACAGGGTCTTGCTATGTAGTTCAGGCTGGCCTTGAACTCACTAGGTAGCCCAGGCTGGCCTCGGACTCACAATGATCCTCCTGCCTCAGCCTCCAGAGCGCCGGGATTACAGGCATGTGCTACCATGCCTGGCTCTACCTCGCTCTTCATATTAGGAGAAATGTATTCAGTATTTCACCATTAAATATGAGGTTAACTAGTTTATGTAAATATTCTTGACCAAGTTCACAATAATAAAAATTAGAAAAAAAATCTGATGTTCTTCAATAGCTGAATAAACAAACAAAAAAACTACACCTTGGACTAAACAGTACAAGAACAAACATTGGCACATATAACAATCTGACTAAGGATCCAGAGAATTGTGCTACATGAAAAATGGCAACCTTAAAAGTGTATAATTCCATTTATAACATCCTTGAAATGGTGAAATAATAGAAATAGAGAATAAATGAGAGTTTGCCAACAGTTAAGGAAGAGGCTGATGGGACAGATAAGAAGGTTTGGCTATAAAATGGCAACAGGAGAGATCCTTGGGGTGGTGGAAACATTCCTTACTTTGACTGAATCGATGTCAATATCTTTTTATGATATTGTCCTATAGTTTTACAAGATGATACTACTACAGAGAGCTGGCAAAAGTTATATATACAGGATCTGTCTGTACTATTTCTAATATGAGCATGTAAATACACAATTATCTCAATATTAAAAGACTTTTTAAAAGGGACTGAGCTTCAGGTGTTAAAAAGTTTTTTACAAAGTTACAATTTCTAGGGTCTAAACTTCTCTTAAAATGAAATTGTCAGGGCCGGTGAGATGGCTCAGCGGTTTAAGCGCCTGCCTTGCAAGCGTGAGGGCCCGAGTTCGACTCCCGGAACCCACATACGAAAAAGGGGCCGGTGATATCGCTCAGCGGCACGGGTGCCTGCTGGCGCGCGAGGTCCTGAGGTCGACCCCCCGGTACCCACAAAAAAAAAAAAAAAAAAAAAAAAATGAAATTGTCAGTGGCACAGCGTCTGCCTGGCAAGCATGAGGTACTGAGTTCGATTCCCGGTACCAAAAAAAAGCCCCCCCACCAAAAAAAGAAAGAAATTGCGAGAAATTATGAGATGTATTATTTTTCTTGTTAATCTATTTTTTAAATGCTACAGTGCTCTTGTGCTCCTAATGGCTACATAAAGATTTTGGCTGATTTAATAGAGATAAATGTCCGAACTTCTTTAAAGAGAATAAAAGTATGCATCTACCTCCTGATTATGTACTTACTTATTTCTTAAGCCCAATAACTACTTCCTCCAAAAGATGGAAGATTACTGTACCTTGGCACCGTATAAATCCGAGTTCTTCATTAGAAATTCTGCTGATGTTCGCACTGTGACTCCGGTAGTCTCACACTGCAGCACGCAGTTTTCCACTGTAGTCTTGCCACGGTGAATAACTATGACGAAAGCAGGATTGCTTTAAGAAGTACTGTGCCTGTTCCAATACCACGAATGGCCTACAGCTGACCTTACACACACTCTAGGTGTTTCTCAAGAGCTACCATTTAAGGAGATTCCATCATGGGACTAGAGGCAGCGGTGCTCACGGGAGACTCCTAAGATGCACACAGGGAAGCACAGGAACTTGAAAACAGCCAAATACAGAAAGGTAATGGAAGGGAAAAGCCCACCAGATGAATTCCAGCGTCAGGGCTAATTAGAAAGGAAACCTTGGCTGCCCCTTGATACCAGCACTGCTTACGGAATGGGCCCAGTGAACACAACACCTTGAAAGAGGAGCTAATCCGCTGAGGGGAGAGCTGGGTACCACAGCAGCACCGCTCTCAGCACCTCGCCTCGCAACCTCCCTCCCGTACCCGCCCACCGTGACTCCTTCACTGGGAGAGGGAGCCCAGCAGCTGAGATATTTGCAGATCAGGGCATTAGAGAAACTGAAGGCCAGAGCCTCATTTGGAGGGGATGACTGCGTAAGGATCTGTGGGCCCCTGGGAAAGAAAGAAACAAGGGCATGGCCCTGGTTAGGGGCTCAGAACCAGACACTGACAGAGCTGTGGGTCAGAGTTACAGGGAAGGGAAGTAGTTCCAACCAGCGTGATCCAGAGGAGGAGAAAAGACACTCAAGCACTGCCAAAATGGGCACTCTTCCATCACTCCCCAAACACTGGCGAGATCTGTGCCCATGGGATATACTGCCTGCTGCCTGCCATCAAGATGCTGCAGAATTCAGTACCTGACCTTAACCCTCCCACAACCAGCCAGAAGCTGTAGAACTCTGCAAACCCTAGGAACCACAAAGCTCACGGGCTCCAGAGAGTTGTGGGTGGGAGGAGAGCTGGGGAGAAGTGATGCATAGTCAGAGGGGTTTGCACTGCTCCCTCACCCAAAGCAGTACAGAAAGAATACACATAAGCATCTATAAGGATTTATCATGGACGAAAGGGGGCAGATCAAGGCCCCTTATGAAATCAGCAGAAAACTGGGTACTGAATCAACCACCATTTTGCACCCCTGACACAACTGAAAGTATCCAATCAGATGCTCCAGCTAGCAAAGCCCACAGGAGTGCAAGTGAAACCAAGCAGAACACTGCCTGCGGAGGAACAAGTGGGCTCTGTGTCGTCTGTATTCACAAGTTCCTTCCAAGCATAGGACAGAAACCTTCCAGGGTCAACCACAAAGGAGTCGAGCTCAGCCCCCTATAACTGCTACATGTCAAAATTTCTCCACTTCTGAAGACGGGGGAAGAGCACACTGGTCAAATTCTGACTACAATACAAACGGGAATGGAAGGATGCTTTACTTTTGATTTTGGCAGGTATATGGCCTTTTTTTCCCTCTTTTCTCTTATTTCTTTCAACTGATTTATTTATTATAATATATATAAAAATAGGGGCCTGGTGAGATAGTTCAGTGGCATAAGTGCCTGCCTGGCAAGCGCAACGTCCTGAGTTCGACTCCCAGTACCCACATAAAGGAAAAAAAGTGCCGGTGATATCGCTCAGTGTCACAAGCGCCTGCTGGCAAGTGCGAGGTCCTGAGTTCAACTCCCGGTACCCACATTAAAAAAAAAAAAATAGGAAGTATTTGGATGTCAAAAGGAGAAAAATTAGCACTTTAGGTAGTATCTTTCATAGGCGTGTTGTTAATTCTCACCAAAAATTGCAGACAGAGGACTCAAACTTTCTACAGCATTATTAGCTGGTACTGATCTCACAGCTTCCCTCCCTTTTCTCCCTTTTTCCGCACATACAAATAACCTCTCAAACCCTCCAAACCAGATTAAAATCCAACCCACCAGCCCACCAATCCAGATTTAAATAATATCAACAAAGTCCTATCTCTTTGCTTCCTTTAAATCCTTTCCTCCTTTCTCAGTTATCCTTTCAGTACTTCTTTCTTTTTCCTTGTCTCATGCTTTACACCCCAGCCTATTTGCCATCAGTACTATATCACAGTCTTTCTGGGTTACTACAAAAAGGCAAATTTATTAAAACAAGCTTTAAATTACATGACTGACACATGGTTGGCTCTGTAGATGCTGATAAAACTGGTAGTGGCTGTCTCACTGCAACACAGCAACCAGGAATGATCCTATTACATTGAAAAGCCTGAACAGGTGTATAACAAAACAGGAAATTAAAAATGGTGAAGTAGAGACTGAAAACAAAATACAGCCTCCCCAGGACCTGGAATCAAGACACCTGGAAAACAACTTGGTGAAGAAAAAAAGGGTTTCCAGGAGTTAGGAAGATGACAGGAAACTCAGAACTACAGAGAAGCTGGAGAAACAAAGCACGACACAGGAAAGAGAATGGAGCAGTCAGGAAAAGAACTAGCTCCGAAGGAGGGAGTCACAAGATAACCCGGGAGACAGGCAGCACGTCCAGAAACAATGGACTGGGCTGGCGGTATAAGCCCCAGAAGCCCACTGCAAAAACAGTGTGGGGTTTTACTTTAAAAGTGACTCCTTCCCCACGGCGACTAGAACTGGAGAAGAAATCCAGTGTAGCACCTACCATATTTGAGTATTTTAATCAGGAGTCATCTTGGATAGCTGGGTGTGGTGACACAGCTGTAATCCCAGCACTGGAAGGCGGAGGCAGGAGGATCGCTAAGAGTTCAAGCAAGGCCAGCTATACAGTAAGTTCAAGGTCAGCCTGAACTACATAGCAAGACCCTGCCTCAAAAAAAAAAAAAGTCATCTTGCGAAGGGGTTATTAGTTGCTTAAGACTGAACTACAGACCAACGATACTTCAGAGTTCCTAGTACCACTCTACCACGGTGACTGGGTGGGACACACCGCAAGAGACAGCAGTGGAGAGAGCACAGGCCAGACACACACACTCTCCGAACTCTGAGCAAGCTCGGGCAGGGGGGGGTCACAAGGAAACTGTCCTCCAAGAAGCTAGGCCAGCTGTGTGTGGCTTTCAGAGGGGGCTGGATCTGAAAGTGCTGACATTAACTGCTAACCACACCCTCATACCACTGCCTAATCCAACACGAAGCTCAGCTGCCGGAGCCTGGGTGTATGGACAGAGGGGCCCCTGGAGCAAGACATACAGAACCCCAAATAGCCACAATTAGAAAAGAATTTCTCTATGGCACATCAGTCAAAATCCCAGGAGTCCAACACAAGGACAGAATCTTAAAAGCCATTTAGAGAAAACCAATAAATCAATTACAAAAGTAAACCTATTACAATTACAGCAAACTTCTCAACACAAAACTAAAGGTCAGGAGAACTTGGAGTGAAGTGTTTCAAGCCTTAAGAGAAATCAATTTCCAACCCAGATACTAATCCTATAAATTAATCTTTCAAAATTGATAGAGAGGGGGCCGGTGAGATGGCTCAGCGGCTTAAGCGCCTGCCCGGCAAGCGCGAGGGCCCGAGTTCGACTCCCGGAACCCACATACGAAAAAGGGGCCGGTGATATCGCTCAGCGGCACGGGCGCCTGCTGGCGCGCGAGGTCCTGAGGTCGTTCCCCCGGTACCCACCAAAAAAAAAAAAAAAAAAAAAAAAAAAAATTGATAGAGAGGGCCGGTGAGATGGCTCAGCGGCGTAAGCGCCTGCCTTGCAAGCGCGAGGGCCCGAGTTCGACTCCCGGAACCCACATACGAAAAAGGGGCCGGTGATATCGCTCAGTGGCACGGGTGCCTGTTGGCGCGCGAGGTCCTGAGGTCGTCCCCCTGGTACCCACAAAAAAAAAAAAAAAAATTGATAGAGAAATAAGGACTTTCCATGACAAAGAGAACTTTAAGACATTCATGACCATCAAGTCAGAACTTCAAAAAGTACTCAAATCCTAGACAATGACAATATCAACACCACCGAAGAGCCTAAAAGAATATATACATCAAGGAAAATGAGAAGTTAAATAAAAGGGAAATAAAAGCATCAGCAACAGGAAAATAATGACAGGACAGGAACCAGTCAATAGTTATTAGCAATAAATCTCAATGCAAATGGTCTTAACTGCAAAATCAAGTCACAGATTGGCAGATTGGGTCCAAAACCAAAACCCGACTTTATATTGCACATAAGAGACACGCCTTACCCTTAAAGCACACACAGAAGACAAGGCAGCAGGAAGGGAGAGCAGACCACAGCAAATAAAGGAAACCTCGGCCACAAAGGAGGTAGCCCAGGGACTCAGAGACCACGAACCCCCCCAGAACTTCATTTGCCCCAGGCCAACTCTGCACACGAGTTCTGCAGCTGCCAGCCCACTCTGAGCCTGCTCTGCATTTTGTTTCACTCAGCGCAGGGCAGAAGAGGCACCAAATGGGGCCAGTGAGATGGCTCAGCAGCATAAGCGCCTGCCCGGCAAGCGCGAGGTCCTGAGTTCAACTCCCAGAACCCACATAAAGGAAAAAAGGGGCCGGTGATATCGCTCAGCAGCACAAGCGCTTGCTGACAAGCGCAAGGTCCTGAGGTCGACTACCAGTACCCACATAAAAAAAAAAAAAAGAAAGAAGAGGCACCAACTGACTGACCAACCAAATGGTAGATGAGGCTAATGCCTGGGGAGAAAAGGTAACCCTAGAAGATCAGCAGGTCGACGAAGAAATGACAGACTGGGCCAGCAGCACTAATCTAAAGAAAAGCCCACAGCTATTATATACTGCAAAAACAGCACATGGTTTTATTCCAAAAGTGACCCTTTCCAAAGAGCCAGCTAGATTTGCAGAAATCCAGTGCAGCACCCGCCATAGGCGAGAGGGTTTAATCGAAAGTCATTTTGGGAAGGGGTTAAGTGTTTAAGACTGAGCCACAGAACAACAACATAACAACCTCCCTTTAGGGTTTCCACTGTACCCTACCACACTGACTGGGTAAAAGCCACGAGTCAGTAATGGAAAGGGGATGGGCTAGATATAACCCCCTGAGAAGCTTAAGCACAGGCCAGGAAGGACACAGGGGCCTGCTTCCCATGGTGAGAAGCCAGGCCCACTGGGTATGGCTTTCAGGGGCCTGGACCTGACAGCACCAGCGGTAAGTCCAGTGGTCTACTTGAACCCCTGCCCGGCCACTTACACCCACCGCAGAGATCAGTGTACTGACTGCTCCCCACCTACCAACATGAGCGAGGAAGTGCCTCAGCGTGGATGGCTGCCACAGCAATTGGGATGTACAGAAGGGCCTCTGGAGCGGGGGGTTCACCTCACAAACCCACAGGCCAGAAAGCTGGGCGCAGTAACTGTGACTTGGTGGGTTCCAAGACTACAGATCCTGCAAAAAAGACCACTCACTCAAAAATACGGAGGAAAAATTTTTTGTACTCATTTTGTTTTCATGGGATGGGGTGGGGGAATTGTTTCTTTCCTTTTTTCTTTTTTTTTTTTTTTTTTGTGGGTACCGGGGGGTCGACCTCAGGACCTCGCGCGCCAGCAGGCGCCTGTGCCGCTGAGCGATATCACCGGCCCCTTTTTCGTATGTGGGATCCGGGAGTCGAACTCGGGCCCTCGCGCTTGCAAGGCAGGCGCTTAAGCCGCTGAGCCATCTCACCGGCCCTTTCTTTTTTTTTTAAATTTTTCTTTTCCTAATTTTTTTATTTTGCTTTTCTTCTCTTCACTTTTGTTATTTTAATTGTATAAATTTCTATTTACTTATTAATAAGATCCTTTATCACACTTTTCCCTCATCTTTCATTACTTAATATTTTCAATTTCACTTTATTCATTTTCCTGTTCTCGTTCTCTCTTTACTAGTATAACCACTGTGTTTTGCTACTCTTTAGTTAACTCTGTGCTACTACCATTCAATTCTGTTCTACTCTTAGTGGCGGTATAGTTGTTGCATTTAATAGTTACTGTATGTCGACATTTGGTTTGTCTTAGTGTTTTTTTTTTTTTTTTTTTTGTGGGTACTGGGGGTCGACCTCAGGACCTCACACGCCAGCAGGCGCCCGTGCCGCTGAGCGCCAACACCGGCCCTTTTTTCATATGTGGGTTCTGGGAGTTGAACTCGGGCCCTCGCGCTTGCCAGGCAGGCGCTTAACGCTGCTGAGCAATCTCATCGGCCCTGTCTTCGTGTTTTTACTCTACTTCTCTTTCCCATGGTTAAGGGTGGCACCTTATTGGTTCTTTCTTTTTCTTTTTTTTTTTTTTTTTGTGGGTACCGGGGGTCGACCTCAGGACCTCGCGCGCCAGCAGGCGCCCGTGCCTCTGAGCGATATCACCGGCCCCTTTTTCGTATGTGGGTTCCGGGAGTCGAACTCGGGCCCTCGCGCTTGCCGGGCAGGCGCTTAAGCCGCTGAGCCATCTCACCGGCCCACCTTATTGGTTCTTACGGTATGTCAGTATTTAGTTTGTCTTTAATGCTCTAATTGTTGCTGAGTTTGTCGCTATTGCCAGGGTGGAACAGTAGCTAATACTTGGTTTTCTCTGTTTGCCAATATCTGAATTGCCTTTAAATCATTAACAATACTGCAGTCCATTCCCTGATAAGTGAGTGCTAGACAATTACACTGCATCCTCCCCTCCCAAAATAAGGGAGGCAGCTGGATCTTGGGACAGAGAAAAAGGCCTATGGTGAGCCATACCCAGAGCGCATCACTGAAAAGCAGACACTTACTAAAAAGATCTCCATACTAACAACAGAGTCTATCCAATAAATCTATCTGCAAACCTCAGCACACGCATACATACACACACAAATACAAAAATGAGAAGACAAGGCAAATGCCTCCAAAACCACCTAACACCCCAAAAGCTGACCCATGGGGCAGCGATGGAGAGAAATCAAAAGCCACACAGCTAAATTATTTGAAATGATAAAAGAGATTAAGGTGCTCAGTAAGCTTGCAGAAGATGTAACTAAACATATAATAGACTTAATAAAATGACCACTAAGTTTACAGAAGACACTAATAAAAAGCAAACTGAGCTAAACAAAAAAATATAAAATATGAATCGCCAGTTCAACAGGAATTAGTCAATGAAAAGATACCAAGCTGAAATCCAGGAGATTAAAAAAAAAGTTCTAATGAAAGTATGGGCTACACGCTTATTCAACAGAAAATAAAGTTCTCCGACTTTACTGAGGTGGCTGACCACGTCCACAACCAAATTTGCCTCTGAACTGGAATTCGGGGCTGCGTCTGTAGGTATCTCTGTCGGCCTCCCCTCGTGTGAGCCTCTTGGGTCGCTCGCCCTCCACACCTTTGGGCCGGGGTCTGCCAGTCTCAGGCCGGCTGCAGCACAGGGTGGCAGGCACAAACTCAGGGGGCAGGTGGAGGTAGTCGCAGAGATACTGGATGCCCTCATTGGTTAGAGGTGGATTTGGTCATTTTGAATAAACGTGTAGCCAGAAAAAAAAAAATAAAAGAAAAAAGTATGGAGGGATGTGAGGAGGGATCGAGATATCCCCTTCCAGGCTACGCCCCCACTGACCCACCTCCTGCAACCAGGCTTCACCTCCCAAATCCCATTTAGCTGTGGACTCACCAGTGGACTAATCCACTGGGAGGTACCAAGCCCCCACGATCCAATCACCTCCCAAAAGCCCCACCTATGAGCCCAAAGGGCTTTATAAGGATATCTACATAAAACCATACAACCATAAAATGAATGAAGATATAAAAATCCAGAATATCCCAATAGGCAATGAAATTGAAGCAGTAATTCTTAAAAAAAACTACAAATGTAGTAAAGCCTAGTGATTTTACAGCATTACCAAGAGGGTTCATCCCAGTGAGGCAGGGATGATGGCTCAACACATGCAAATCACTAAGTGTAATACATCACATTAACAGAACCAAGGACAGAAACCACATGATGGTCTCAACAGACACAGAAAAAGCATTTAACAGAGTCCAACATCCACTCATGATAAAAACCTAAGGAGAATGGGAATAAAAGGTCTTTATCTCAATCTGATAAAAAGCCTTCTAAGACAAACCAACCACCAACATTTAATATGAATGAGTGAAAACTGAAAGCTTTCACTCTAAAATCAGGAAAAAGACAAGTATGCCCACTACAATCATTCCTGTTCAATACAGTTCTGGAAACAACAGCAAGAGCAATTAGACAAGAGAAAGAAATAAAAGGAATATGGATAGGAAAGGAAGAAGTTATGTTATCATTATTTGCTGATGACATGATACTCTACATAGAAGACGCCAAAACTCCACCAAAAGACTTCTAGATTTAATAACCAAATTTGGCAGCATAGCAGAATACAAAGTCAACACTCAAAAATCAATAGCATTTCTGTACACAAATAACAAACTCACTGAGAGAAATTAGGGAAACCACACCTTTCATAATAGCATCAAGAAAAATGAAATACTTGGGAATCAATACACTGAAAAGGGAGATGGAAGACAATATCAGAAAATAGAAACATATCCCCTGTTCTTGGACAGGCAGAAATAATATAATAAAAATGGCCATATTTCCAAAACTGCTATACAGATGTAATGCAATCCCACACAGAATACCAACAGCATACCTCACAGAATTAGAGAAAACAATCCTAAAATTATATGGAACTAGAAGAGACCTAGAATAGCAAAAGAAATTCTGGGCAACAAGAGCAAGGCAAAGGGTATCTCAACCCCTGATTTGAAGTTATACTACAAAACTACCATGATAAAAATAGCGTGACACTGCCAAAAAAGCAGATGTGAGCAAAAACGGAATGCAACAGAAGATGCAGAAGCGACTCGAAGCACACGCAGCTACCTCATCTTTGACAAAGATTCCAAATACCTTCGCTGGAAGAAAGATACCCTCTTGAATAAATGGTGCTGGGAAAACAGGCTTTCCAGGTAGCAAAAATTGAACCTAGACCCATATCTCACCGTGCATTAAACTAAAATCGAAATGGATCAAAGGTTTAAATATTAAAACAGAAATATCTAATATGCTGGAAGATAGAAGAGATGAAACTCTTCAAGAATACATGTAGGCAAAGACATTATGAACAAAAACCCCAAGTGCACAGGACACACAGTGGTAACTCAGTTCACAAACTTAATTCATTCCACAATTTGGGGGAAGATGGCTGCATTCATGTCCATGTGGGGACAGACATGTTCATCACCCAAGGTGGAGTTCGCAAATAGAAGCAAACTTTGCCAAATATGTCTGTTTGCAAAGCAAAATGTTCACGAACAGAAGTGTTCATGAACCACAGTATTACTGTATTACACAGAATAAAAAACTGGGATCCTATCAAAGTAAAGCTTTTGCACAGCAAAAGAAACCACCAACAGAGTGAAGAGACAACCCACAGAACTGGAAAAAACTTTACCAGCTACTCCTCAGACAAAGGACTAATATCTGAAATATATAAACACTCAAAAAAAAAAAAAAATCAGACCCCCCCCCAAATTTAGACACCTAATCCAAAAATGGGTACATGAAATGAAGTCATTTCTCAGATGAAGTACAAACAGCAAATAAATATATGAATAAATGTTCAACATCACTGGTCATTCGAGAAATGCAAAATAAAACAACACTGAGATTCCATCAAAGTCAAGAAAGAATCACTATCAAGAAATCAACCAATAACAAATGTTAGCAAGGCTGTGGGGAAAAAAGAAGTCTTCTCTGTTGTTGGTGGGAGTGTACACTGGTACAACCACTGTGGAAATCAGTGTGGAGATTGCTCAATAAAACTGGATGTTCCACTTGACCCAGCTCGTCTCCTTCTAGGCATCTTCCCAAAAGAGTTAAAAGCATTATACCACAGTAGTATATTTGTACCCATGATTACAGAAGCACAATTTTTAACAGCTAAATCTTGGAAACAACCCATATGCCCATCAACAGATAAATGAATAAAGAAAATGTGGTATTTATATACAATGGAATACTACTCTGCCATAAAGAAGGGCAAACCTGAGTCATTTGTAGGTAAATGGATGCACCTCAAGACTATAATTTTAAGTGAAATAAGTCAGACACATAAATTTAAATATCACATTGTTTCTCTGGTATGAGAAACTCAAAGGGTAAATAAGGATCAAAATGGAGGATAGATAATAGGAAGCAGGAAGAACATGTTCAGATGGTAGGTGGAACAAGGGAAGAGAGAGGGAGAATGAGAGGAAGGGAAAAAAGAAAAAAAGATAATGGAAGAAAATGGAAACAAAGCTTTTGTAAATGGGAAGAGGAAGAAGGGTCGAAGTGAGGGAAAGGGAATGGGAAAAAAAAGATGAGTTAAGATATGTACGGTACAAATTCTCTGCAATGAATGTGATCATTATATATGGCAAATATGCACAAGTAAAGGAAAAAAAAAAACCCATTTTAACAATTGCCATCTGAAATGAACATCTTCTCAAATAAAGAAATACAGGGCCGGTGAGATGGCTCAGCGGCGTACACGCCTGCCTGGCAAGCGCGAGGGCCCGAGTTCGACTCCCGGATCCCACATACGAAAAAGGGGCCGGTGATATCGCTCAGCGGCACGGGTGCCTGTTGGTGCGCGAGGTCCTGAGGTCGGCCCCCGGTACCCACAAAAAAAGAAAGAAAGAAAGAAAGAAATACAAACGGCCAATAAATACATGAAAAAATGTTCAACCATGGCCATTCAAGAAATTCAAATTAAAACACTGAGACTCCATCTCATTCCAAAAATGGCTATCATCAAGAAATCAACCCATAACAAATGCTGCCAAGGCTATGGGGAGAAAGGAACCCTTCTCCACTGTTGATTGTAAACTGATACAACTACTATGGAAACCAGTATGGAGAGTCCTTAAAAAACTAACAGTAGAAATTCCATTTGACCCAGCTAGTCCCCTTCTACGAATCTTCCCCAAAGAATTAAAGATACCACACCACAGTGCTGTATGCATACCCATATTTATAACAGCACAATTCATAATAGCTAAATCTTGGAAACAGTCTATATGTTCATCAACAGATAAATGGATAAAGAAAATGTGGTATTTATATGTAACAGAGTACTACTCTGCCATAAGAAATAAACGAGTTATTTGTAGAAAAATGGACGCACGTTGAGACCATAATGTTAAGTGAAGTAACTCAGACATGCAAGCTTAAATATCATATGGTTTCTCTTACACAAAAAAACTCTCTCTCTCTCTATATATATATATGACATAATAGGAAAAAAGAGAAAAGATATTGTAATCCAGTGCAGACAGTGTATCTAAAAGTGTACTTGACTCAGTACAATTGTCTTACACTTTTTATATGTTCTTTGGCCTGGTTTTCAATGTGTATATATGATAATTAACTTTATAAGGTCTTATAAATACATTAATCTGATGCTGGAAAAGTAAAAGGGGGATCAAAGGAGGGGAAAGAAGGGAACTAAAATGTGTTATGTACCTGTACCAATCCCCTACAGTGAGTGCAGTTATTATGTATCGCAAACAGGTACCAATAAAACTCCAAATAAAAGCAAAAATAAATAATTTAAAAAATTAAAACCCTGACAAAAATTGGTAGAGACCATAACTTAAAATTATAAAAAGACATTTATTACACACCCAGCAAGAACAGCATATTAAATGGGGAAAAGCTGATTTTGATTTCCATTAAAATCTGGAACAAGATAATTGAGTCCAGTCTCTCCACTCCTGTTCAATACAGTACTCAAAATTTCACCAGCTCAATTAGGCAAGAGAAAGAAATAAAAGGAACTCAAATCGGAAAGGAAGAAGTCAAAATATTCATGTTTGCAGATGACATCATTCTTTACATTCAAGATGGAAAAACTGGACCGGTAAGATAACTCAGTGGCATAAGCGCCTGCCTGGCAAGCGCGAGGTCCTGAGTTCGACTCCCGGAACCCATGTACGAAAAAAGGGCCGGTGATATCGCTCAGCGCACAGGCACCTGCTGGCACGTGAGGTCCTGAGGTCGACCCCCGGTACCCACAAAAAAAAAAAAAAAGATTGAAAAAACTCCACCAGAAGACTCCTTTAACGAGTAAAAATCAGCCAAATGGTAGGATACAAAATAAACACATAAAAATCAATAGCATTCCTAAACACGGAGAATGATCCTACTGAAAAGAAACCAGAAAAACAATCCCATTCACAGTAACCTCAAAAAAAAACTATCTAGGAGTTAACCTAAACAAGGAAGTGAAAGACCTCTGTAAAAACTAAAGAAAGCCGGGGATATAGCTCAGCAGCACAGCACCTGCCTGGCAAGCATGACGTTGTGAGTTCGATTCCCAGTGACCAAAAAAAAAAAAACCTAAAGAGATTGAAGAGGACATTAAGAAATGGAAAGATATGGCCGGCGAGATAGCTCAGTGGCCTAAGCACCTGCCTGTCAAGCGCGAGGTCCTGAGGTCAACCCCTGGTACCAACAAAAACAAAAAAAACAAAACAAAAAAAAGAAATGGAAAGATATCCCCTGTTCTTAGGCAGAATCAATATCATCAAAATAGTCATATTACAAAAAATGAAATACAGATTTAATGTTATTACCAATCAAACTACCATCAGCTTTTTTTTACAGAACTAGAAATAACAATTCTAAAATTTATATGGAACCATAAGAGACCAAGTATAGCCAAATGAATCCTAAGAAGAGTAAGAGTAAGATATAATTCAAATTATACTGTAAAACTACAGTAATAAAAACAGCACAAAAACAGACACATTTACCAACAGAATAAAACAGAGGATGCAGACACACACCAAGCACCTTCATCCATGTGGTTTTTAAAAAAGAGACCTATAAAACACACTGGAGCAAAGATAGACTCTTTAATAATGGTGTTGGGAAAACTTGTTATCAATACACAAAAGAATGAATCCAGATCCGTATGGGGTTTATATCAAATGAAAGTTTTTATGAGTACATGTTTACAGTACGTAATGATTTATACTCCTTGTGGAAAGTTGGTACATGTATATAACATATCTTAACTCTTTACACCTCTTCCCTGCATCCCAATCTCTTGGTTCAAATAAAATAGCTTTTGCACAGCAATGGAAACAATGAACAGAGTGAAGAGACAGCCTACAGAATAGGAAAAAGTTTGCAAGTTACTACTCGGATAGAGAACTAACATCTAGAATATATTAAAAAATTTAAAATACCCAAAAATAAAAGACCCAATCAAAAAATAGGCAACTGAAATGAAACAGACCCTTCTCAGAAAAAATACAAGTGGCCACTAAATACATGAAAAAATATTGAGCATTTTTGGCCATTAGAGAAATGCAAATCAAACAAACACCAAGAACCCGCTGTACCCAGTAAGAATGGCTATTTTCAAGCACCCCAAAACAACAAATGTTGGTAAGGTTGCCAGCATTTATGTCACAATTAGAGTTCTGCCTGCATTTACTTAACAAAGTTTCAAGTATAGGCTAAACCTGTTTCTCACTTTGAAGCAGGCTCCCTAAATCATTACCCCTATACACATAAATAATCAGCTTTCCATCGACTCAAGACTGGTATTACATTGAATTCAGTTCTCCATAGAAAGTAGTTTTCTTTCAAAGTATAGATCGAATAGTACATCAAACACTGAGATACTTACTTAAGATTCCTTCTATTGCATCATGCTGAACAAATTTTATGCTTGAAATTTTAATATCCGCACCTGTGCAATCCACAAAAGTGTCTCCTTTACCCCTCTTTTCTATTACAATATCATCTGGCAGACCATATCCTAAAGAAGAGAGCAAGAACACTTAAGATGAAGGGAATATTTAAACACAAAAATGTTAGAACAGATTACCCTAGTTTAAATGATCCCAAATTATAATTTGAGACTAGTCAATCTCATTACATTTAAATAAAATCTATCTCCCCACAGGTATTATTTAAGCCAGGAAATCCAATTTTTAAAGCCCTGTTTTAACTACCATGTCAATGTTCTTAGACCAGTTCAGCACAAAATTCACTTTACAAAACTGCTATAAATATAATCATCAGGACTCACAGCTGGGTCAGAAATCTTTAAAGCACTCAGCCTTTCTAAGTTTTTCCTAACTCTAATATTCCATGACTCTTAACATAAATTATATTTGAAAAAATCTAGCATTTCTCAAGATTATCTAACATCCATATTCTGTTAAACAGATTGATTTAAACTGACTTCAAACAGGGTCTCAACTATCTTGCCCAAAACGATCTTAAACTCCTAGGTTCAAGAAACCCTCCTGTCTCAGCCTGACCAGTAGCCGTGACTACAGGTATGTGTCAATGTTCCCAGCTAACGCTTAAGCTAAAAATATAGGCCAAGCCTCTGAATAAGAGAATAAAAAAATTGGAGAATCAGAAAACTACAGAACTTGCTTCAAAAAACAAAACCACATACACAAAACTATAAGAAATAACTCTTACTGTCTAAGCTGGGCTGTGGTGGCACACGCCTGTAATCCCAGCACTCGGGAGGCTGAGGCAGGAGGACTGCTGTGAGTTTGAGGCCAGCCTGGGCTACACAGTGAGTTCAAGCCCAGCCTGAACTATACAGTGAGACCCTGTCTCAAAAACAAAATGAAGAACTCTTACTGTCTAAAGAAGAGTATTTGAGTAGATGGAACTAATTAACTACATTGAACAGGCAAAGCCACATAAAGAATACAACAAAGCCGGGCATGGTAGTGCACATCTATAATCCTAGCACTCTGGAGGCTGAGGAAGGAAGATAGTCGCAAGTTCAAAGCCAGCCTGCACCACATAGCAAGACCCTGTCTGAAAAAAAAAAAAAAAAAAAAATGCAAACAAGCTTTTTGGGGCACTGGAAAATGTTCAAGGACTTCGTATACCAGAGTGCTAGGGGGGTGGACACTGGATGACTGGAGTAATTTTGTTTGTGATTATTTGTATGTGTCTACCAGTAATTTGCATATTTTCTACAATAGCATTGTTTTTTATCTTCAGAAAAGTTAAAAATATATTTAAATTGCATTCGGAGCAAAATATAGACTATACAAACTGTATTCTTAGTAAAAACAAAACTTAAACTGGATTTTCTAAACAAAGAAAAGCCTATTGCAAATACTATTAATACCCTGAATATAGTAGGTATTTTAGTATGTATTGCTTATTACAAGTGTTAGCTATAGATCACTATAAGCTTTAAACTTACTCATGAACAAGTACTCCATATATTCATACTAGCGATGTCTGACTCACTAACTCAGAAAAATGCAGTTACTAATTTTAGTCATTTTTACATTTTTATGTGGTTATTTATGACACTCCAGCAATTACATTATAATTTCTTCACCAATCTAGGAAGACCTCTTACCTAATAATTAATCTATAATATCAATGCTATTTTCACTATGCCAAAAATACAGTGTTTTTATTGCAGTGATTTATCCTGTACATCTGTCATACACACCACATACATTCATTGTAAGTCAAATATTAGCAAGGAGAACAAAAATTACACATGCAAAACAAAAAAGGGGGTGAGGTGATGTAGTAGTAAACAGCAGGAAATTAAACTCCCAACATTGCTTCTAATAAGAAGTTTTAGCTGGGCATAGTGGCACACCCCTGTAATCCCAGGAGGCGGAGATAGAAGAAGCACCATGAATATCAGGCCAGCTTGGGCTACATAGTGAGTTCAAGACCAGCCTAAACTACATAGAGCAAGACCCTGTCTCAAAAACAAACAAGTTTTGTCTGTTTGTTTGTTTGTTTGGTACCGGGAATTAAACTCAGGACCTTGCGCTTGCCAGGCAGGCGCTGGTGCCACTGAGCTATATCCCCAGCAAAATAACAAGCTTTAAGATAAAGAATATAGTTTAAACAGTTCGTAGACTTCCGGGAAGATGGTGGAGTGACAGACAGAAGAGAAACAGCCTCTCCTTGATTTGCTGCACAGACACAGGAATATAGCAACACAAGAGAAGAAAGAGGAGGAAAGTGGGTCCCCTGGACCCAGGAAGGATCTGAAGAGAGAACTGAAGCCCATGGGGAGAGTGGAGAGGAACTTCAATGACAAACAAGGAGGTGGCAGCGGCACCTTCTCCCCGAGTCAGGATTCACTGCAAGGAAGGAGTGGCTCAAACCTGCAGACACAACAGTGACTGCTGGCAACCCCAAAGGCCTCCACGGAGAGATGCAGCAGTGCAATGGAGGAGTGGATGCCATGGAACGCACTGGCTGGAGATTCGGCTGTCCTGAAGGAAGGGCAACTGGCCAGGAGCCATCTGGAGAGAGACCAACTGAGCTCGGAACTCAGAACTACTGCTGGCTCTACCCAGCGGCTCCCACCTGAGTTCAAGCCCGAAGAAGGTACACTGAGTGCTCCAGGCCGAACAGGTCTGGTCCCAGCCTCACAGCCAGAACCAGCCTGAACTTCAGGGTAAATAAAGGTGCAGCCTCACTGAGATTATCCACCACTCCACTGTAAAGCTACTGCAGGCTTGCTGGGATCAGTCCACAGAGATCTGGAATCTGCCTCCAGAGCCTGTCTACCAGTGACAGCAGAGACAAACCTTGAAGTGAACATTGTCTTCCTTTTTTTTTTCATAGTTTGATCTTGATTTTATATGAGTGTGAACGGTTTCTAGTTTTATTGTGGTTGTTCTGTTTTTCTTCCTTTTATTTCTTCCTTTTTGCTTTCACTCCTGTCTTCTGCACCAGTTTCTCAAAGTTTGTTGTGATCCTCCTTTGTCCTCCAGCCTTGCTTCTAGTTCTTCTTCTTCTCCTTCTCCTTCTTCTTCTATTTCTCTATATTTCCCCAACCCCTTTTAAATTTTCTCTCCTCAGAGTAAAACTGGCATAGTGTGGGCTTATTTACTGCATACAATTTTCTGATTCATTTTAGATTTTGTTATACAACCACAAATATAGTTCATATGGTTAAAAGTGGCAAATTAATGGTTACCTCAGTTTGTTATTTTCTAGGCTGTGTTTAACGCTATGGTTACTGCCGATTATACCACTTTAGCTAAAGTCACATATATGTTCTAACCAGTTGTTCTTCCTCATATACCAAGACTGAGATTGCTTAAAGGTCATGGGAAATAATGACCACCAGTACCAAAGAACCACGGGCTGGGCCAAGGAGGCAGCAACTTCTTATCCAAAATAAAGTGAAGAAGCAGGATCTTGCAACAAAGTCAAAACCCAAAAGCCAGCTACACCTGGAAGACACCTTGGAGAAGTAGTCATTTCCTAAGGATTCTAAACACTAGCAATAAAGCCACTCACCATAGGCAATTTATAAGGATCAACCCAGGAATTAAACTAAAACAAACAAAAAAATACAAAATGAGAAGACACTTAAACAAGATGCAACCCCAGAAGTCCAGTTCACCAAAGGCAAACCCAGGGGGCAATGATGTGGGACAATCCAAAAGCCACACAGCTGGCCTCTCTGAGGTGGTAACAACAAACCAAACGAATGAAGTGCTGGAAAAAAATCAAATCAGAACATAATTTCTTAGATAACTACAGAGATGGTGACCACAATGAGAAACATGCTTGGTGACTCTAGAGCAGATACAGATAAAAATAAAAAAGAAAAAAAGAAAAAGAGGAGCTTTGGAAAATGATGGCAACCAAGAATGCCCAACATAGGAAAGGAATGGAATCCATAAAATAGATACCCAGGAAATTAACAATTCCGTTGAAAGTATCCACAGCAGATTAAGCCAATGTGAGGACAGAATCTCCGATATGGAAGACAGGCTTGAGGTTAGGGATCACGAAAAAAAAGATTTCTTAAAAACAGCAAGGCAAGGAACCATGAGAAATCAATCAGGAAGCTACTAGATGATGAAAAGAAGAAAAAAATAAATTGATTGGAAGCAAAGAAAAAGGAGATAGTACAAATGAGATAAAAAAAAAATTATTCACAGATGCCATGGCAGAAAACTTCCCTGGCAGGGAAAAAGAATTTGTCAAGAGATAAGTGAGGCATATACAACTCCAATTAGCCACAATCAAAAAAAAAAAAAAAATCTACACCAAGGCATATAATAGTCAAGATTCCAGAAATTCAACAGAAGCATAGAATATTAAAGGCTGTTAGAGAAAAGAAACAAATCACCTATAAAGGAAAGCCCATCAGAATCACAACTGACTTCTCAACACAAACCCTCAAGTCAAGGACAGCTTGGAGTGAAGTATTTCAAGCCCTACTTGATGCACCCCTCAAAACTATCTTTCAAAATTGAATGAGAGGGCCGGTGAGATGGCTCAGCGGCTTAAGCGCCTGCCTGGCAAGCGCGAGGGCCCGAGTTTGACTCCCGGAACCCACATACAAAAAAGGGGCCGGTGATATCGCTCAGCAGCACGGGTGCCTGCTGGCGCGCGAGGTCCTGAGGTCGACCCCCCGGTACCCACAAAAAAAAAAAAAAAAATTGATTGAGAAATAAGATACTTCCATGACAAAGAACACCCGAGGAAATTCATGAACACCAAATCAGCACTCCAAAATGTTCTGAAGGACATTCTAGAAAGAGATAAAAGGGCCGGTGAGATGGCTCAGCGGCATAAGCGCCTGCCTGGAAAGCACGAGGGCCCGAGTTCGACTCCCGGAACCCACATACGAAAAAAGGGCCGGTGATACCGCTCAGCGGCACGGGCGCCTGCTGGCACGCGAGGTCCTGAGGTTGAGCCCCCGGTACCCACAGGAAAAAGAAAAAGAGAGAGATAAAAAGGACTACAACTCCATGAACCCCAACAGAATGAATCCACCATGCAAGGCAAACGATTAAATGGAGGGGGCAACAACAGGAAAATAACATGACAAGGTTAAGTCAATACATATCAGTTATAACAATCAATATTAATGGTCTCAATTCACCCATCCAAAGAAACAGACTGGCAGAACGGATCAAGAAGCAATATCCAACAATATGCTGCATACAAGAAACACATTTACCTCAAAAAGAAATTCACAGACTGAAAGTTAAAGGATGGAAAACAATACTCCATGCAACAGGAACCTGGAAAAAAGCAGGGGCAGCTATTCTATTTGCAGAAAAGTGGATTTCAAGCCAAGACCGATTAAGAGAGACAAAGAAGGTCACTACATCCTTATTAAGGGAACAATCCAAGAGTAAGAGATAACAATCATAAATTCATATGCAACAAATACCAGTGCACCCAACTATATGAAACAAATATTAACGGACATGAAAAATCAAATAAGCACTAACACAATTCTACTGGGGGATCTCAACACCCCACTGTCACAAATAGACAGATCAACTAGACAAAAAAATCAATGATGAAATATTAGAACTGAATCAAACATTTGAACAAATGGACTTACCAGATATCTAGAGTGTTCCACCCCACAACATCAGCATACACATTCTTCTCAGCTGCACATGGGATGTTCTCCAAATAGACCACATACTAGCTCACAGAACATGCTTAAGAAAATGCAAAGGAGTTGAAATTATCCCATGCAGGGCCGGTAAGATAGCTCAGTGGCATAAGGGCCTGCCTGGCGAGTGCGAGGTCCTGAGTTCGACTCCCAGTACCCACATACGAAAAAAGGGCCGGTGATATCACTTAGCGGCATGGGCACCTGTGGGCATGTGAGGTCCTGAGTTCGACCCCTGGTACCCACAAAAAAAAAAAAAAAGAAATTATCCCATGCCTATTACCAGACCACAGTACAATGAAATTGGAAATCAATGGCAAAAGAAACCACAAGAACTTCGTAAATACATGGAAATTAAATAACACCCTCCTGAACAACCAATGAGTCACAGATGAAATTACAGAAGAAATCAGACAGTTTCTACAATTAAATGATAGTGCCAATACAACATATCAGAACTTATGGAACACAGGGCCGGTGAGATGGCTCAGCGGCTTAAGCGCCTGCCCGGCAAGTGCGAGGGCCCGAGTTCGACTCCCGGAACCCACATACGAAAAAGGGGCTGGTGATATCGCTCAGCGGCACGGGCGCCTACTGGCACGCGAGGTCCTGAGGTCGACCCCCCGGTACCCACAAAAAAAAAAAAAAAAAAAAAAAAGAACTTATGGAACACAAAGAAAGCAGTTGTACAAGGGAAATTTATAGCAGTGAACCCTCATACCAGGAACACAGTGTGAACTCAAATAAACAACTTAATGTTGAACCTCAAGCTTCTACAAAAAGAGCAGTTAGAGCCACAAATTTGTACAAGTGAGGAAATTATAAAGATGAGAGCAGAAATTAATGCAATTGAGACTAAGAAAACAATACAAAGAATCAACTAAAGAGTTGGCTCTTTGAAAGATTAAAGAAAATCGACAGATCCTTAGCCAACCTTATCAAAAAAAGGAAAGAAAAGACTCCAGTCTATGAAATTAGGAATAAAAACACAACAGATCCTAAAGAAATCCAGAAGATCATTTATAATTACTTCAAGAACTTGTATTCTAAAAACTGGAAAAAACAGAAGAAATGGACAGATTCCTAAATAAATATGAATTACAAAAGTTGAATCAAGATATAAAAAATCCTAAATAAACCAATATCAATCAATGAAACCAATGATGTAATTAAAAACCTACTACTAGGATGGGTGAAAGGGGAAAGGACAGTAGGGAAAAGGAAAAGGAAAAGGAAAAAATGCAGGTCAATTATACTATTAGTGTCTTTTAGTTCATTAAAAAGGAAGGTTTGTGCTAATATTGATTGGAGAAATTTTTATGCCCATATCTTGTACCCTGAGCAACTACTTTAAAGATAACATGTAATATACTAACTATTGTTATACTATTATTTTGTTATGAAATTTTGTTTTACCTTTTTCCATTAAAAAAAAAAAAAACCCTACCAACAAGAAAAGTCCAGCTCTGACTAATTCACTGCTGAATTCTACAAGAAATTTAGAGAAGACCTAATACCACTACTTCTCAAACTCCCTAATGAAACTGAAAGGGAAGCAATACTCCCTAACTCATTCCGGGAAGCAAGCATTACCCTGATATCAAAACCAGAGAGGGACCCAACTAAGAAAGAGAACTGCAGGCCAATCTCCCTAATGAACATAGATGCAAAAATCCTCAATAAGATACTGGCAAATAGAATGCAGCAAATCATTAAGATTATACACCATGACCAAGTGGGATTCATCCCAGGAATTCAGGGATGGTTCAACATATGTAAATCGATAAATGTGATACACCATATTAACAGAGACAAGGACAAAAACCATACGAACATTTCAATAGGTGCAGAAAAAGTGTTTGACAAAGTCCAACACCCATTCATGATAAAAATCTTGCAGAAAGTTGGAATAGATGGGCTTTTATCTCAGTCTTTTACCTCAATCTGGTAACAGCCTTTATAATACTGAATGGACAAAAACTGAAAGCTTTGGCTCTAAAATTAGGAACAAGACAAGGATGTCCACCATTCTTATTCAATATAGTTCTGGAAACATTAGCCAGAGCAATTAGACGAGAAAGAAATAAAAGGAATAACAATAGGAAAGGAAGAAGTTAAATTATCATTATTCACAGAAGGCACGATACTCTATATAGAAGACCCCAAAAGCTCCACCAAAAGACTTCTAGATTTAATAGCCAAATTCAGTAGCATAGCTGGAGACAAAGTCAACACTCAAAAGTCAATAGCATTCCTGTACACAAATAACAAACTCACTGAGAGAGAAATTAGGGTAACACCTTTGCACAATAGCATTCAAAAAATGAAACACTTAGGAATCAATCTAACAAAGGAAGTAAAAAACCTCTACATTGAAAACTACAGTACTTTGAAAAAGGAGATTGAAGAGGATATCAGAAAGTGGAAAGATATCCCTTGCTCTTAGGTAGGAAGTATCAATATAGTGAAAATGCCCTTACTTCCACAATTGTTATACAGATTTAATGCAATCCTGATCAAAATTCCAACAGCATATCTCACAGAATTAGAGAAAACAAACCTCAAATTTGCTTGGAACCAGAAGAGACTTAGAATAATGAAGGAAATTCTGGGAAAAAAGGCAAGGCAGGACCATCACAATCCCAGACTTAAAATTATATTAAGATAGTTATACAGCTAGCTTCTTAGTTCCTTGAAAAGAATGTTTTGTGCTAATACTGTTTAGACAAGATATCATGCCTGTATCTTGTACTCTGAATAACTATTATGAAGACAACAATATACAATGCATCAACTATTGTAACTGTCCTACTAACCTGTTTTGAAACTTGATTTCATTGTTACGTTTATCTTTTTTTCTCTTTAAAATTCAAAAAAAACAAGGAAAAATTATATTACAAAACTACTGTTATAAAAACAGCACGGTACTGTCAAAAAAAAAAAAGAAAAGAAAAGAAAAAAGAAAAAAAATAGACCCAAGGATCAATGGAACAGATTAGAAAATGGAGAATCAGCTCCAAACATACTTAGCCACCTTATCTTTGACAAAGGAGCCAAACACACTCCCTGGAACAAAGATATCCCCTTTAATAAATGGTGCTGGAAAAACTGGCTTTCCACATGCCAAAGATTAAAACTGGACCGTTTTTTTTTTTTTTTTTTGTGGGTACCGAGGGTTGAACTTAGGACCTTGCGCGCCAGTAGGCGCCAGTGCCGCTAAGTGATATCACCAGCCCTTTTTTCATATGTAGGTTCCAGGAGTCAAACTTGGGCCCTCGCGCTTGCCAGGCAGGCGCTTATGCCACTGAGCCATCTCACTGGCCCTGGACCCATATCTTTCAACCGGCACTAAACTAAAATCGAAATGGATCAAAGATCTAAATATTAAAACAGAAACATTAAATCTGCTGGAAAATAGAATAAGTAGAACTCTTGAGAACATCAGTGTAGGCAAAACCTTATGAACAAAATCCTGACTACACAGGAACTATCACAAATCATCACAAATGGGATCTCAATAAAAAGCTTTTGCACAGCAAGAATAACCACCAACAGAGTGAAGAGATAACCCAGTGTGGGAAAATATTTCTTCCAGCTGTTCCTCAGACAAAGGATTATTATCTAGAATATATAAAGAACTCAAAAAATATCAGACCTCCCAAATTTAAAGACCCTATCCAGAAATGGGCATCTGAAATGAAGACACTTCTCAGATGATGAAATAGAAATGGCAAATAAATATATGAGGGCAGGTGAGATGGCTCAGCGGCTTAAGCGCTTGCCTTGCAAGCGCGAGGGGCCGAGTTCGACTCCCGGAACCCACATACAAAAAAGGGGCCGGTGATATCGCTCAGCGGCACGGGCGCCTGCTGGCGCGCGAGGTCCTGAGGTTGACCCCCCGGTACCCACAAAAAAAAAAAATAAAAAAAAACAAATAAATATATGAAAAAATGTTCGACATCACCGGTCATTCTCGAAATGCAAATTAAAATAATGCTGAGATTCCGTCTCATCCCAGAAAGAATAGCTATTATTAAGAAATCAACCAATAACAAATGGGGGCAGGCGGTGGGTCAAAAGGAACCCTTCTCTCCACTATTGGTGGGAGTATAAGCTGGTGCAACCTCTGCGGAAATCAGTGTGCAGATTCTTCAAAAAACTAGGCCTATAGGATCCATTTGAATCCAGTTATTCTCTCCTTGGTATCTTCCCAAAAGAATTAAAAGCATCGTACCACAGTGATCTAGGCACATCCATGTTTGCAACAGCACAGTTTGTAATAGCCAAATCTTGGAAACAGACCAAAGACCCATCAACTGGTGAATGGATAAAGAAGATGTGGGGTTTTTTTTTTATACAATGGAGTACTACTCTGCCATGAAGATGGATAAGCTTGAGACATTTCTAGGTAAATGGATGCACCTTGAGACTATACTCTTAAGTGAAATAAATTGGACACATATGTGTAAATACCACATTTTTTTTCTGGTGTTAGAAACCAAAAGTGTAAATAAGGGCCAAAATGTATAATAAGAATTGTGAAACAGGAAGAAAATGTTCAAATAGGGAGGGAAACAAGGAAGGCATGAGTGGAAAAGGAAAGAAAGGAAAGGTAAAAAAAAAAAGTGAGAAAAGGATAAAATGGAAACAAAGCTTTTATAATGGGGAGGGGAGTAGGAGTTGAAGGGAGGGTAGGGGAATAGAAAAAAAAAAAGAAACAAATTATATCATGTACAGTTATAAATTCTCTAGGATGAATATGATCATTATATACACCTGAAATGTACCAATAAAATCTGATTGTAAAAAAAATTTTTTTAAATCAGTTTGTAAACAGCTGCACAAACCTAAAAACAATATACAAATTTTTGCGTTATTACCTTTAATGCTAACCTGAAATTGTTCTGATAATTGAGCAGGTACATCTAAATTTGACGCATTATAGTAATACACAAGAGCAAGATGAACAACTAACTGTAAAGTAACCTAAATTTAGTTATCCTTCTAAATGAACAGTAAGATTATAACTGATAAAATATTTTATTTTATGGAAAAAAGGTAAAACAAAATTTCATAACAAGATGATAGGAGAACAACAATAGTTAATACATTGCATATTATCTTTAAATTAGTTACTCAGAGTACAAGATATGAGCATAAAAAATTCTCCAACTGATATTAGTGCAAACCTTCCTTTTCTGTGAACTAAGGAACACTAATAATATAACTAACTTGCATTTTTTTCTTCCTTTTCCCTTCCTTTCCCCTTTCCCCCATCCTAATTCCTTTTTCCTTTTTTAACAATTTCTTTCCATTTCACAATATCTATTGTACATTTTAGACCTTATTTACCCATTCAGTTTCTCACACCAGGGAAACAATATGATGTTTACACATGTGAGTCTGATTTATTTCACTAATGAGTATGGTCTAAAGTTGCATCCTAAAATATTTTTTTTAATACAGTCTTCCGACAGTTAATGTTCTCACAAGGATATTTTGACCAGGCAACACACTGTAGCACTTGTGACATTCAGTAAACTTCTACAATTACAAGCTTTTACAATATCAATTCAAATTAAACATACTTCACAAAAATATCTCTTACAAAAATATGCTAAATTTAGAACAAAAAAAAGATACACACCTGTAATCCTAGTACTTAGGAGGCTGAGGCAGAGGGATCACTTTAAGGTCAAGGCCAGGCTAGGCTACATAAGCAAGTTCAAGGCCAGTCTGCACTACATAGTGAGACCCTACCTCAAAAAAAAAAAAAAAAAAAAAAAAAAGGAAAAAGAGGAGAAAAAAAAGAAAAAAGAGAAGAGACAAGAAGAGAAGAGAAGAGATCAGGTACCAAGATAGCCAGAACATATGTAAGGGTAAGCGAGAAAATAAAAAGTACTAAACAAAAAAATGTATTACTGGGAATATTTTTCTATTTTAAAATTTCTATTTCTTTTCCATAAGTCATCTATAATTTAGAAAGTATGATTCTAATGGTATAATAATTTTTTTTTTTTTTGGTGGGTACCGGGGGGTCGACCTCAGGACCTTGTGCGCCAGGAGGCGCCCATGCCACTGAGCGATATCACCGGCCCCTTTTTCGTATGTGGGTTCCGAGAGTCGAACTCGGGCCCTCGCGCTTGCCGGGCAGGTGCTTAAGCCGCTGACCCATCTCACTGGCCCAATAATTTTTTTTTTTAACATATGACTGTGAACAACTTTTCAAAATATATACTGCCACAAAGATCTAAGATTCAGGGCCGGTGAGATGGCTCAGCAGCATAAGCGCCTGCCCGGCAAGCGCGAGGTCCTGAGTTCGACTCCCGGAACCCACCTATGAAAAAAGTGCCGGTGATATCGCTCAGCGGCACGGGCGCCTGCTGGCGCGCGAGGTCCTGAGGTCGACCCCCGGTACCCACCAAAAAAAAAAAAAAAAAAAAAGATCTAAGACTCAAGTTGTTCAAACACTGGATGGATCCCCATAAACTATAAATCACCTTAACATTTCAAAGCAACCCACATGAAATCACCTGGGCTGAAATCACTGTTTTGTTTGTTTGTTTTCTGGAGACAAGGTCTTCATATGCAGTTCGGGCTAGTCTTGAACTTACTATGTCACCCACGCTGGCCTCAAACTTGCAGCACTCCTCCTGCCTCAGCCTCCTGAGTGCTGGGATTACAGGCATGTGCCCCACGCCTAGTTGAAATCACACTTTTGCCACAGCGAAAGTGGAACATCAATAACATCAGTCATTGTGGCAGCATGCATGAAAGCTGATCATGTGATCTCCCGTACTCACCTTCCAAGTCAATCGAGTCAGCAATGGAGAATGTGCCATGTACCACATAATGGCCAGGACAAACAATAACAGTGTCGCCTTCATAGCAGGCATTTATAGCAGACAATGGATCACTATGGAACTGGAAAAGAACAACATATTACAAATATACATCACCCAAAAGCAACTTGCATATTTCTCCAAGTGCCTTCAGGTTTTACTTTGAAAATAGAGCCAAAATTGCCTCATTAAGTATATCTTCAAGAACAGTGTAGTAAGCCCAATGCATGGTTGCTAGGTTACTATTGCTAATGAAAGGATAATGCTCTCACTACTACCCATTTTTCAGAAAACCAGCTCTAGAAAGCTCCTGGAAACAGTCTGTAGAATTTACAAAAACCCGGGATGAATCAAAAGAAGCCACCTGGAACAAGAAAATTTCCTTTTACCTGAATTTCTATATCTTCCTTAAAAGGGTCTTCACAAAGCCTGTCCCTGAGCAGAGACCGCAGTAAACCCGACATCATGGCGGAGGAGACCACGTGGGTAACCTTCCGGCCATTTGGACGGACACCTTTTGCTTGGATATTGGAGTTCTTTTGATAACCAAAAACATACCTTAAAGAAACAAAAAAGACCTATCAGTTCTCAGTAAGAGAGCTGGTAAGAAAAGATGCTAACTAGTTAAGAATAACAAAGACATACATACCTCAACAAAGGATTCTCAATGAGTTTTAGCTTTTGTTTCAACTGTTCAATCTCCGAATACAATTTTAACCCTTCCACCATGGAGATATTTTCCTGCTCAGAATCCGAATTACAATTTGACAAACTACTTCTCAGATTTAAAAATTTCCTGTAACTTTCTTCACACTGAGTCAACAAATTACGGTAGTCAACAATAAGTCCTGAAGGAACTCGGTCTTCAAGAATGTCATAATGCCTGAAAGTTTAAAAGCAAATTGAAACCCTTTGCCTTTCAGGCATTTTCCCATCATTAAGACCACCCATTTAGTCCTCAAAAACCCAGTATTTTACAGCATCTAACTCATTTTGGAGCATCTAACTCAAGAACATGCAAAGTCATTCTGAACAGCACTCTGCTATAAGAGGAAACTATTCCAAGTTTAAACCACCACTTAATCAGTCTCTAATTTCTTCTTTTGAAGTTATGTTTTTCCATAGATAAAAGCATTTGTGTTTTTAAAACACTGTCACTTCATGTTGCATAATTTGTGATTATTTAATAAATTGTTTTCTTCTCATGTATTAGATTAAAAACATTAATAGAGGCCGGTGAGACGGCTCAGCGGCTTAAGCGCCTGCCTTGCAAGCGCGAAGGCCCGAGTTCGACTCCCAGATCCCACATACGAAAAAGGGGCCGGTGATATCGCTCAGTGGCACGGGTGCCTGTTGGCGCGCGAGGTCCTGAGGTCGTCCCCCCGGTACCCACAAAAAAAAAAAAAAAAAAAAAAAAAAAAAACATTAATAGTGTTTTTAATCAGCAGTGAGGCAATTTGGGAGTTGGGTAAGGAAGGAAGTAAAATTGTTTCACAATAATGTTTAAGATTATTATATTGGTAGGATCAAAATTTAGAAATGTTTCAAATCATTTAGTCCTTCCTTGCATCTAAAGCACATGCCACAAAAGTTGGCTGAATAGTCCTTCAGGAAGATTAATTTTTTTTTTTTTTTTTTTTTTTTTTTGTGGGTACCGGGGGGTCGACCTCAGGACCTCGCGCGCCAGCAGGCACCCGTGCCACTGAGCGATATCACCGGCCCCTTTTTCGTATGTGGGTTCCGGGAGTCGAACTCGGGCCCTCGCGCTTGCAAGGCAGGCGCTTAAGCCGCTGAGCCATCTCACCGGCCCTCAGGAAGATTATTAAAGAAGTTCAAAAACACATAATCCTTTAAAATTGTGAAAGGAAAAAAAGTAAAGTTGTCATTACTAAAGCATGACTAAAAGAAAATAATCTTGTATTGAATTTTACTGGCACTTAAAACTTATTAAATTATATATAGATCAAAGATTATTTTAAAGTGTAATAATTTATGGATGTTGAATCAAGCTAATAGAATGAAAACGGAAAAAAGATAAAATAAATTTAAAAATAAATTTAAAAATAAATTTTAAAAATGTTGTCATACACAAAGTTTTTAAATAATTGCTTTATTTCTCAGTTAAAAGTGTACTAATGCCAGGAACAATGGCACATGCATATAATCCCAGCTACTCGGTGGCTGAGGCAAAATAGAAAGTTTAATGGTAGGTAAGTTAGCAAGGCCAAAAGGGCTCGGTTCAGTGGAGGGAAGGATGAGTCTGCTGACTGTTGGGCAACACTTGAAAAGTGAAGATTTTGTCTACTTTGGTTAATCCATACTTTTTTTAAAAATCAGAATAAAAAAATCATAAAAAAATAAAAGGGGGTTCAAAAATAGACATTACAAAATAAGTAAAGCTATTCTGGAAATCCATTTTGCAAATAAGAACTTAGAGAGCAAACCTCTGACTCATCAGGTCTATTAAATTGTGGAAATCAAGACTCAAATTTTAAAGTTTCTTAGCTTTTTTTTTTCCCCCTAGGGATTGAACCCAGGACATTCACACTGTATATCCCAGGTCCTATTTTGAGGCAGTGTCTGCCTAAATTGCCTGGGAGAGGCTCAAACTTGCAATCCTCATGCCTCAGCCTCCCAGAGTGCTGGGATTACAAATGTGCGCCACCACACTCAGCATTTTAGCATTTCTAATACCCATGCTAATCACCTTATTTCTTCTCATTATATGGATACTCCGCAGTCTGGAAACAATGTACCAAATCTGTCTCAGACCTCTAAGTTCTGAAATAGTGTGCTTAGAATTACAAAGGAGAAAAATTTACCTCACAGTGTAAATCAAGTCACAATGGTTTGATTCTTTTTAAATCTTGTCTGTTGGCATCCCTATTCCTATCTTGGCCCAGGGACCTTTTTAGATGTGTCTACATGTGATGACATTCCTATTTCTCCATCAGGTACCACAGTTTCTTCCCCAAAAAGAAAACAATTCCTTTTATACTTTTCCATCTGCCAGCACTATATAAAGTATGTATGTAAATCACATCTTACTAGTACATGAAAGGCTGTCGAATCAGAATACAATTTTTCTCCAAGATTAGACTGAATTTTTCAGATACACATGATATTCACATTTCATTTCAATCAAAACCAGTCGTCGTTTAAGAGCAAGCATTAGCAAACCTAGAAAATATTCAGGCTTACTGAAATTTTGGCATTTTAGGGAAAATAGGATAGGCGCAATGGAAAAAATTGTAAAGGCTAAATAGAATGGCCAGTTTATGAATAGTTGAAATCAGACATACATAATTTTAAACCAGGTAGAAACATTAACCAAACTCCACATAATTTTTATTTACAACTTAAACCAAGAAAAACTAAATGAAATTGGGCTCTACAGAACATGAAGTCTGGCTGCCTTAAATTATACAGTCATATCATCTTTCACACAGGGAAAAAATGACCTTCTACAATTCTTTTTTTGGAGTGCAATTTCTAATTTTATTCTTATTGCAGCTCTGCCTATTACTGTACATGAATATAAGAAAAAAAAAACTATTGGTCTTTTTTTTTTTTTCGTGAGTACCGGGGGTCGACCTCAGGACCTCGCACGCCAGCAGGCACCTGTGCCGCTGAGCGATACCACCGGCCCTTTTTTCGTATGTGGGTTCCGGGAGTCGAAGTCAGGACCTCGCTCTTGGTAGACAGGCGCTTATGCCACTGAGCCATCTCACCGGCCCAAAACTACTGGTCTTAAAGTACTCCTTAGTGGAAAGATATATGTTACATTTAATAAAGTCAGAACAATTATTTAGGTTACATAGTTAATTTCTGTATTTTTGTATGGAATGCTTTTTCCTGCCAAAATATTATAAATTAGAAAAATATAGTATTGTCTTACTTTTCTCTCATTGCTGAGACAAAGTACCCAACACCTAAAGTTAAAGGAAGAAAGGTTTATTTCGCTCACAGTTTGCAGAGGTTTTAGTCCATAATCGGCTGGCTCCAAGGCAGGGTGACATGGCAGAGGGGCAACAGTTCATGGCAGGGGAAGACAACAAAAGCAACAAGAGCAAAAGGGGAGAGCGAGCCTCTTTCCCTCCCTTATACTGTACGCAGGCTACCTGCCCTAGGCCGGGTGGAGCACTCACACCCCCAATCCCAGCACTAGACAATGAACCAAGCACAAACTCTAGATTCAGCCACCTCAGAAAAGCCCACCCCCCATGACCACATGAGGCTTTGGGAGACATTCAGACACCAACCATAACAAATATGTTTCAGTATTCTGGAAATTTTTATTCACCACCAATGTTAACTATTTAGTCTTTTCATCTATTTGTTAAGTAATCCAAGACTCTGACAAAATATCCTAAGATAAGTCTGTTAGTTTTGCCTAATGTGGTTTACTATAGAAATTTAGAGTAAGACCACATAACTTTAAAAATACTCTTCCTAAAAAAAATTAAAACAAAGGAAATTTCTATAATTCAAATACACCTTTCACTGTTTTTCATACGTCTTTGAATTTAACAAAGGGCTTTTAGCACACTGGTTCAACTGAATTTTATTCAGATTTACAAAGAGTAACCTATTACTTAGATGTTCTTTTTTTCTTTTTTTTTTTTAAGAAGACAGGGTCTCACTCTGTAATTCAGGCTGGTCTAACCCAGGCTGGCCTTGAACTCAGGGCAATCCTCCTGCCTCAGCCTCCCGAGTGCTGGGATGCGCCACTACGCTGGGCTGATTTTTTTTTTTTTTTTTTTTTTTTTTGTGGGTACCGGGGATCGACCTCAGGACCTCGCATGCCAGCAGGTGCCCATGACACTGAGCGATATCACCGGCCCTTTTTTTTGTATGTGGGTTCCGGGAGTCGAACTTGGGCCCTTGCGCTTGCCAGGCAGCGCTTATGCCGCTGAGCTATCTCACCAGCCCTGGGCTGATGTTCTTGACCTCTGCTTTAAAACTCAAAAGCAGGGCCTGTGAGATGGCTCAGCGGCGTAAGCGCCTGCCTGGCAAGCACGAAGCCCTGAGTTCAATTCCCAGTACCCACATCTCAAAAGCAATGCCTTTGCATAAGTTTCATTTAATACTTGTCCAGGGGCTGTACTATTGTCTATCAGTCTGTTTCTGTCTGTGGGTCCCTAGAGTCTATGTCCGTGTGTCTGCTGCATGTGTGCATGTGTGTATCATGACAGCAAAATAAATCCATGGATAATCACTTTTCCAACATGTACAGGAAACACTTACAGTCTCAATCGGGGTTCAACACATCTGACAAAATAATCATATTCATCATCCTCCTCTTCATCCCAGCTCCTCCAAATGTACTGGTAGAAAAACCTGAAAAAGAACATAGTATCACATTAGGAATAAGTGGTGCAGCAACTGTAACCCCAACTATGGGGGAGGCAGAAGCAGGAGGATCAAACCCAGGAGTTTAAGACCAGCCTGGACAACACAGTAAAAAAGAGAGAGAGGTTAATATCATTCAAATCCAATCACTGACTTAAAATACTGTAGTTTTGGAGGGGTCAGAGATAAAGAGTTAATCAAAACAATCCTATCAACCATCCCAGTACGACATTCTCTAATACATGTGAATGGTGTATATTTGCTATAGCTGATAGTCACCAGTTATACAAAATAAAGACCTTCTGATCAGCTAGAGAAGTTTTGTTAGTTCTTTGTATCAGAACTATTTATTGACGACCATCAGTAACTGGGCAGATGATCACACCATTTGAGACAGAAAAGACTGGGACAGAAAATTTTGTAGCTGAAAATTAGTTCTAATTTCACAATGTTCCGGTTGAGATGACTACTGACCAAGTGGGTTTTGTCCTGTATGCCTGTGAATGTAGAACCCCAAGGCTCAAGAGAAAGCTTAGGACTAGAAATATAAAAAGTCTGGAAGGTGTCAGCCAATGATAGTATTAGAACAATAATTGAGATCATCTAAGGACATAATATAAAGCAGTAGATCTCAACCCTTGTTAAACATTAGGTCCCTGGGATGCATTTAAAAATTGATTCTCTATCCTAGCCAATAAATCAGAATCTTGGGAAGGGGGTAATGCATCCTTATTTTTTTAAAGCACCAAAAAGGAATTCAAAAAAGTTTTTATTATAGAAAATTTCAAACATATACACCAGCCGAGATAACATATCATAAATACCATGTATCCATCACCCAGCTTCAACAATTATCAACTCCTAGGCAATTTATTTTCATCTCTGCCCTACCTATTTACTCTGCTCCTCTTCCCTCACAATCGTGACACTGGATTCTTTTGAAGGACATCTCAGATATATCTATCATTCATAAACTTTTAGTATGTCTCTCTAAAACAAACCTTTATACCAAAAAAAAGTCTAATTCCTTAATATTACCAAATACATAATCTGTGTTCAAATTCCCCTAATTGTCACTTTTGCTGCTATTGTTTTACAGGATTTTATCAGGAGTCAAATAAGGGTCAGCTGTTCCATTTAGCTGATATATCTCTTAAATCTCTTTTACTCTAGAGATTATCCTTCTCTCTTTTTTCTTCTAATAGTTTCCCAGTTGTTGATTACGACTCTGTGGGGGTCACTTAACATATTCTTCTTTTTCTTTTAGTAAGCTGATAGTAAGATCTAGAGACTTGATTAGCTTCAGGAAAGACTTTTTTGGGGCAAGAATACTTCACAAGAGGTATAAAGTACATCATCAAAGAAGCACATATTGCCTGGCAATCTGTTTTGGAGATGCTAAAATTGAGTGATGGACTCAGGTGTTGTCAGCCTACTCATCCACTACAAAATTCCTCACCAGTCTTTACCTAATCCTTAGAGCAGCCATTGATGATCACTGTCTAGAACTATTTCATCAGTGGTTATGAAATACTAATATTCTCATTCTATCGTTCCTTCTTCATATACTAACTGAAATACTTCTATAAGGAAAATCCTCCCATGATTCTAATGTACAATCGTGGCTCACTATAGACATGCAGACAGCTGATACAGAATGAATGTCTCTTTCAAAACTCATGTTGAAATTTAACTACCATTGTAACAGCATTAAGACACACGACTTTTAACAGATGATGCAGTCACTGGGGCTCTCCCATGCTCTTGAACTTCCAAGCCTCCATCCAGAATCATGAGCCAACCTGCTGTTTACAAACTACCTACTCTGTGGTTTTTGTTATTGCAACAGAAACCCAACTAAGACAACAGCATAGGATTGATCCCTGGGTCACTTCAACATTCTCGAGTGTGAGCATGAAAGGAAGAGCTGGCCAAGATGACTAAGAAAGCAATCCAGTCAGATATCATCTGAACAGCAGTGAACCAGTAGCTGAGAGAAAAGTGTGTTAAAAGATGAGAAAGGGGCCGGTGAGATGGCTCAGTGGCTTAAGCGCCTGCCTGGCAAGCGCGAGGGCCCGAGTTCGACTCCCGGAACCCACATACGAAAAAGGGGCCGGTGATATCGCTCAGCGGCACGGGCGCCCGCTGGCGCGCGAGGTCCTGAGGTCGACCCCCCGGTACCCACCAAAAAAAAAAAAAAAAGATGAGAAAGATCAAATGCTTAGGATGCAACCAGAAGGTCAAGAAAGATAACATCAAAGAAGTGTCCCCTGGATTTGGGAACATGGAAGTCTTTTTGTGAGCACAAGAACAATTTCAGTGGTGAAGTAGGAGTAGAAGCATTACTGGAATAATTATGACTATACAGCGGGACTTCAGCTCATGAACACTTTTGTTTGCAAACAATTTCGTTCGCAAACAGAAGCATTTGGCAAAATTTTGTTTCTGTTTGCAAACTCTGTATCGGGTGACAAATACAACCATAACTCTTTCCCACACAAACACAAATGTGGCCATGTTTTCCAAAATTGTAGAACTAATTAAGTTTGTGAACCAAGGTACCACTGTATTTAACTCTTTCAAGTTCTATTATGAAAAGTAAGGGGCACTAAAAACTGAAGCCATCTCAATTCTTATTGATTAGAGACAGTCAGACTCTTCACTCTCTGGAGTGTACCTTTTCTAAAAAAACTAAAACTGAATACAGTATGCCCCTACTCATTAAAAAAACAACAACAAAAAAACCTCTTCTGGCTCCCTGATGCCTTCAGAATGAAGTCCAGAGCTTGGTGATAATACATGGATTAATATTCCGGCTCTAAAGCACTTCTCCTGCCTCAGAACCCTTGCATGTAAACTCCCAATTTCTCAAGTTCTTTCAAATGTTCATGTAACACGCTCATCAGAAGCCTTCCACCTCTCCGCCTGGTAAGGTTATATTTACACTGCATAACTCAGCTTAAACATCCTCCTCACCAGTACAGTACCAAGCATTTACATACCATTCACATCTGCATCTCATCTGGTTTCAAACCAAACCTGGAAGTTGGCCATGACTTCTGCCATATACAGTCCTATCTCCTCATCCTTCCTATCTACTCAACCCCCAAATCCCAGAAACTCTCCTTTTCCATAAAACCTCCATCTGCCCTCTCTATATCCCACTCCAGCACTCCCTTCCTCTTGCCTTCTTTCTCTCTCGAGTCTCCATATTCCATCTCCCTTCATTCATTTTGCAAACAGAAGCCAGAATGAACCTTTTAAAACACAAATGTCCAAGGGGGTTAAAAAAAAAAAAAAAAAAAACCTAAAACACCTTTCAATGGCTTCCCCCTATCCTTAGACGGAAATGATTATTTAGCTGATAAAGCCCTGCACTTCTTCATTCTGGTTCCCCAGGTCCCTCCTTCTGGCCGTACTAGCCGTTCAGCCCCCGAAACAGAGTTCCTACACGTGCACCTGTACCCTCTTCACTTCATTAACACTTCCCACCCAAATTCAAATGTCATTTCTTCAGGAGATAACCACTGACCAGCAAGCTGACCTAGTCTTAGGATATTCTAATTCTTCATAGCGCTCTCGGCCATTTCCAGGCACGTGTACTGTATATCACTGTGTGATTATGCCACCAAGGCTCATCACCCACCTTTGACAGCTCCCTGATGATGGTGATTGTCTGTTTTGTGCGTCAGTTAAACTGAGGAGCTGACTCTCAAATATTTATTGAACAAACAAATGAAAACCTTCATAATTTTACCTTCTCTGGGCACTAAGCAGAATATAAGCCTTCAAAAGGAAGAGTAAAATTGGCCGGCTTCTCTTCAAATAACTTAGCAATTCCAGGTACTCTTCCAAAACCATAAGGAGAGAGTAGCTCCCTGACTCCTAATCTTATTACACCATGAGTTATCCCTTTACTTCATATATTTCAATTGATACACTTTTTTTTTAAAACATGAGAAAAACATAAGCATTGTTTTGGTTCTAAATATAAGCCAGTTCTTTAGATTTATATTTTGTGGCCTACTACTGAACATCTAGGGTTAAATGTTCTTGCATACAATTAGAAATTTGCCATGATATGTGGAAAAGCAGAGTCTAAGGCATTCTGCTTCTTTGTAAAGTATTCAAATTAAGCTCAGTAAAATCAGATTAATTCACTAATGGTACAAAAAGTGGATAGTATTTTTTAAACTACTAAACACCAAGCAACTTTATTAACATGACCATTACATTATCCAGTCTTGTAGTTCCTAAAGGAATGTATGTCCATGTCTTAAAGTAGCTAAAAGTAAACTTTCTTTGATAAATATATACACCTGAGATCCAAAAAAGCTATCCACCAAAAATTACTGTATAAAAGATTTATCCAAACTATTTTTTAAAACTTACCTATTAATCCAGTTATTATGGGCTTTCCCTCTCACTTAAAGGACAATGGGTACACTTTTCAAATGAAAATAAACTATGCTAAAAAGGACACGTGAACACATCCTTTAAAGATCTAAGGAGTAGCCCAAGAAAATACCTTTTCTGAAAACATACATCCTTGAATAAGAAGTATGTGTATTAGTCTTATCACTGCATATATTATGGGATACAACTTTATTTACTTTTCTTCTTTCTTTCTGTCTTCTTATATTCAGATATACCAACTAATAAGTATTAGCATCTACAACATTTAAGGCAGTTTCTAAGTCCATATAAAACAAATGAAGAATAAGAATTTTTGTACTTTTTTCAACTTTTCTGTAAGTTTGAAATGATCACAAAATGAGCATTTAAAGCATTTTAAGATTTTCTAAATTTAAAACATTTTAAAATGTTTTTAATAAAAAAAAAAAAAAAAAAAAAAAAAGTTTCCTAGCCGGGTGTGGTGGTGCACACCTGTAATCCCAGCATTCGGGAGGGTGAGGCAGGAGGATCGCTGTGAGTTCAAGGCCAGCCTCAGCTACAAAGTGAGTTCAAGGCCAGTCTGAACTGCACAGTGAGACACTGTCCCAAAAAGACCAAAAAAAGGAGTCTCCTAGGAGTGGAGGATGTAGCTTAGTGATCAAGGACTTGCCCAGCACGTGCAAGGCCCTGGGTTCAACTGGGTTCAATCCCCAGAGCTAGGAAAAAAGAAGAAAAAAGGAAAAGATTCTCCTAATCTTTGGATATTTTAAAAGATTATAATGACTGAAGGAGTCTGACCAGAGACCACGTTAAGCCTCTCCCATCCCCCTATGCTTTTGGGGGGGTGGTAAAAGATGAACAGTCATGGGTTAATAAGGCCTAGTAAGCACAGCTACACCTCCTAACTCCCATCATTCCTGAGCCCTGCTCTTGACAGGCAACCACCACTTCCTGCCCTTTCTCAAGCCTTGCCCCTGGTAGGTAGTCACAACTCCTTTCCACTGAACTCTCCTCGAAAGTCTCATTTTGACCATTCCCCTTCCCAGCTCCCTTTATGCTCATGACCCTATAAAAGACCTCATAGCCTGTAAGAGAGTTGCTGGTCTGGTCTAAGCACCAGGATGGCCCACCTCGTTTGTTCTGAAATAAACCTTTCCTGTTGAGCTCATATCATTGTTTTTTTCCTCCTTTTTTTCTAACAATGACAGTTTACATCTTGAGTTTTAAATCTGAGTCTAACAGAGACCAGAATTCAATCCAAAGTTTCTGACCACAGTGTTATTTTTATAACCTTCTCTTCCTACCTGACATGCTCAATTGCAAGCGCTGTCTGGTCAAACACTCCAGAGTCATCAAATGCAACCCACAACTCCTGCAGGGGCAACTGGTATTCCTTCAGTTCCAGGAGCTCTTTCATACATTCCAAGGTAAAAGTGTTCACTTCAGATTCACAGGCATATGGCTCAGCAAGCTTCACCACTGCCTTCAAGGCTAAAAAGTCCACATCTGTAACCTGAAATTTAAAATAATGTGACTCCACTTAACACAGAAATCAAAATTAAGAAACATATATAAAACACTACTGATAACCTAAGTTTTCTTTAGCATGAAATGGGGGCAAGGAGCCTTTTTCCATAATACAAAGGATAAATAAGACAGGCCTGGCTCTTACCCTGATGGCACTTATATTGTAATTAGGAAGAAAAGAAGATGATGGTGAGTGTGTAATAGAGAATAACTAGCAGGTGTGGTGATCTGAGTTTGCTGGGATGGCCAGGGGAATTCACCTCTGAGCTGAGAATAAGAAAAAGGAATCAGCCATCGAACACCAAAGGTACAAAAGTTACTGTGGCAGAAACAAACTTTGACAGCTGGAAAAGCAGAAAGGTAGTGCTTCTTACTGGAACCAAAGGGAATCTGGAGAGGGATGGATACGGAAAGCAAGAGATGAGGAGGGAGAGAGGCAGGGAGACCAGGACATGAAGAACATCAGAAGGAACAATCATGATACATAGTATATTATGTATCTATTTTGTTATGAAACTGTTTTATTTTTTCATAGAAGAGATTGTTTTTATATTTTCTTTTTAATATCTACCTGTATTACATTAAAAATTTTGTTTTAAATTTAGAAAATATGAAAAGGATCTCAGATTTTACCTGTTCTCTAGCACAATGAGAAGCCAAAGCCAGTACTAGGCCTTGATAAATGCAACCTATTAGGGGTTTCTTTTTTTTTTTTTTTTTTTTTTTGTGGGTACCGGGGGGACGACCTCAGGACCTCACGCGCCAACAGGCACCCGTGCCGCTGAGCGATATCACCGGCCCCTTTTTCGTATGTGGGTTCCGGGAGTCGAACTCGGGCCTTCGCGCTTGCAAGGCAGGCGCTTAAGCCACTGAGCCGTCTCACCGGCCCTATTAGGGGTTTCAAGCAGAGAAATAACATTCTTCTCTTTCAAAACAATGATTTTGATTGCTTTTAGAAAATTGAGACCATGGAGAACCAAACGATCATAACCAAATTAACAGATCCAAACTTCAACTAAAGATATTAGCATAATCAAAATAGAAAAATTGACCAGGCATGGTGGCACACACCTGTAATCCCAGCACTCGGGAGGCTGAGGCAGGAGAATCATTGCCAAGTTCGAGACCAGCCTGGGCTACAAAGTGAGCTCAAGGCCAGCCTGAACTGCACAGCAAGATCCTGTCTCAAAAAGATGAAAAAAAAAAAAAAAGAAAGAAAGAAAAATTCACAAGCAACTCACTGCAACCCATTGCTTTGTACATAAGCACTGCAATATGTAATTTTTTCTTAAGGAGCTACAGCAACAATTTATATTCATATCCCCTGGTTTAACCTTTAGTTTAACAAGGCTTTTGTGGTCTAATTAACAACATAGAAAAATCCACAGGTATAATTAAGAGCGCAAATTTAATACAAAAGGCGCAGTCAGTTGAAAAATAAAGACTGTTTGTATTTTCTGCCATAGGACACAATATCAAATTAACCACATACCTATAGGTTTATTAGATAAACAATGGACTAGTTTTTAAATGCCTATTTGGTTAGAAAAGCTGCTTAATGGGTAAAAAATTGAAACTCCACGGATTCCATAATCATGCCTCCTTTTGTGTGTGTGGTACTGAAAATTGAACCTAGGGCTTTCACATCAACCTACATCTCCAACCCTTTCTGAGACAGTGTCACTAAATTTACTAAGTTGCCCAGTCTGGGCTCAAATTTGCAATCCTCATGCCTCAGCCTCCCAGAGAGCTGGGATTACTCATCCATCACTAGGACCAGTTCAGACCTCCTTATTTTTTAAATGATCTCTAATACTTCCTGCACTTCACAGGTTTATAATCCATCTCCCTTTTCAAAGGATGCTGAACCTTCAACCACCTTAATTTCCTCATAGCTCCTCCTCAGTTGCCTTTAAATTTTTCAGAGCATTTCATACACTGTGGAAATTAGAGGGGGAAAATATGCTATTTTCAATCAGCCCAGACTTTAAACATAAGTACTTCAGCTATTACAGTCTAAATTGTAGCTAGACACAAACATCTTAATAAAAGAATCAAATTTACCTCAACTAACACCTTGAATACATTAGTGTGCCAGACTGCCTGCCATCCAGATGGTTCAAGGACCTTCTCCAAGAACTCAGCTGTGAATTCCCTGACTTCCGAGGCCTTGCAGTCAGCTGCAGACAAATTAAACATAACAGTTGAGAATACATAAAGCAGAGAAGTTAATAAACCCATATAAATGCACTTTCTCAAAACCATCAACTGGCAATCTGAGGGACTAAGATCTACTTGTAAATAGTAGATTTTACAATCTACTTGTAAAATAGAATGATAAAAGAAACAACAACAAAAAAAGAACCTACTTACCTAAAATGTAATCTTGATAGGCTCTGAATCGTTCATAGAACAAAAGTTGACTTGTTTGGAAAATTTCTGGGAAAGGAGATTTTCCTTCTAGCACAAAATTCTGTAAGCTATTGCCTCGCTTATCAAGACAGCTACGATCACTGCATGAATCTTCAACTTGGAACAAACCTAAAAAATAACAAAAACATCACATAGTTTCAGTGTTTATAGAATGATTCTATGTTCACATCCTTGCTTACAAATTCCAAACAAACCACACACAAGGATTTGGGTATGAATGCTCTACTTACCTCTACTATTGTCAGAAGAAACTAGTTTTCAAAATTTAACAAATACAGGCAAGGCACACGCCTATAATCCCAGCACTCAGGAGCCTGAGACAGGAGGATCGCTGGGAGTTCCAGGCCAGCCTGGGCTACATAGTGAGTTCAAGGCCAGCCTGAACTACATAGCAAGACCCTGTCTCAAAAAACAGCAACAACAAAGCCAGGCGTGGTGGTGCACGCTGTAATCCAGCACTCGGGAGGCTGAGGCAGGAGGATCACCATGAGTTCGAGGCCACTCTCAGCCATGTAGTGAGTTCAACGTCAGCCTGAACTGCATATTGAGACCCTGTCTCAAAAAGCCCACAATTTGGGCCGGTGAGATAGCTCAGCAGCATAAGCACCTGCCCGGCAAGCGCGAGGTCCTGAGTTCGACTCCCAGTACCCACATAAAAAAAATAAAATAAAATAAAAGAGGGAGCTGATTTCCTATATTCCCTCTTTTTTTTTAATATGGGTACCAGGAGTCGACCTCAGGACCTCGCACTTGCCGGGCAGGTGCTTGTGCCGCTGAGCCATCTCACCGACCCCCTATATTCCCTCTTATACAAGTGGACACCTCCTCTCACTCTCTGGGTATGAGTCTGTCAATGGCCCATTGATACATAGGGATGAAACATTTTTAACAACGTATAAGGTTCGTTAAACCTACTAGGTTCCTCCTCACTAATTTTGGTGACTTTGTTTAAGGGAAGAAAAATCAAAAGTGCACATCACCTTAGGTTTGGGGTGTATGTAATTGTGCTTCACAAGGCATGACTTGGCCAGGGGCATATCTAATTCTGTGTGAAAAGATGTATTTAATAGACAGAATGACTACTAATAAAGATGGCAAGGGTAGCACTGAGACTGGCAGAGTAGATTCCAAAGCCAGTTTCAGGGAAGGTATGTGAGACTTGTTAACAGCAGTCTTTCTCTCCCCAGCCCCTTTATTTTTTCCTTCCAGTTCTTTTGCCTCTATTCAGGCAATCAGAATTACTTAACCCCACAGATGGCCAAAGTATACTTTAGAGGGCTGCAAAAAAGGGGGAAAAAAAAAAAACCCGGGCGTGATGGCACACACCTGTGATCCCAGCACTCAGGAGCTGAGGCAGCCTGAACTACATACACTCTCTCAAGAAAAAGGGCTTTGGTAACTGTGGCAATCTCTCTTTACCTGCTTGTCTGTAATGGGAAAATAAAAATAGTATGCCTACTTCAATTAAAAGACTTCGATCACGTCTTAATCATTTACAACAGTGCCCATTACATAGTACATCTGTTAAAGGAATAGTATCTTGCCAGGCGTAGTGGTTCACGCCTGTAATACCAGCACTCGGGAGGCTGAGGCAGGAGGATCTCGCTCAGTTCAAGGCCAGCCTGAGCTACATAGTGAATTCAAAACCAGCCTGAACAACACAGCGAGACAAAAAATTAAAACTTAATGGGGGTCTGGGGATGTGGCTCAGTGAGTGGTGCACCACAAAATGATGATGTAGATGATGGAATCTCCATGAAGAGGTAAGAAAGAACTGAGAATTAGACCTGCGTTCTATTTCTGCACTCTGTCCCAAGTAAGCTGTCTGCCCTCAGTGTTCAGAAGAACGCTGGTACCTAGGCCACGCCTGTTTCTTTTTTGAAAAAGGGATGTGTTGTCCTCAATCTCCTCTGACCTCAACAAGATAAGCACGAAGTTCCCTCTAACGCGTCCCGGTAGTCCTGGCCCACTCGGGGAAGCTGAGGCCATAGAGGGTGGAGACGGGGTCGCTCCGGGTACCTCGCGACTCTGACGCCTGGCCTGGCACAGCCGTCCGCCACCCTGGTTAACCGAATCCGGGAGGCCTGAGCCCCGGCGTCCGGGCCGCCACGAAGACGGCCTGCCGCGCAAGCAGTGCTCACCTTCCTCCGGTGGCGCCGGCTCCTCCTCGGCTGTCCGATCAGGACGCCCCGGCGCCATCGCCTCCGGCTCCAAACCTCCACCTAACCGCATCCCGTCCGCCATTTCAAATTTTCGCGGGCGGCGCCCCAGACTGGACGCAGTGACGAGTGCGCTTCTGATTGGACAGTCGGGGCGCCGCCGGGGACCACGCCCCTCTCCGCGCCGCCGGACCACGCCTCCGCGCCGCCGGGGACCACGCCCTCTCCGCGCCGCCGGGGACCACGCCCCTCTCCGCGCCGCCGGGACCACGCCTCCGCGCCGCCGGGGACCACGCCCTCTCCGCGCCGCCGGGGACCGCGCCCCTCTCCGCGCCCGCCTCTGCGCCGCCGGGGACCGCGCCCTCTCCGCGCCGCCGGGGACCGCGCCCTCTCCGCGCCGCCGGGGACCGCGCCCCTCTCCGCGCCCGCCTCTGCGCCGCCTGCCGGGTGGGCCGCTGTGCTCCAGGTTCCCAGTCTGTCTTTCTGAGACCAACTTAAAGCTGAATCGGGATATAATTTGGGGTGATTTCCGAAAAACGAACAAGCCATAGACAGCCGTTACTAATAATATTACTTAGGGCGAGTCACGTCACCCTTCACAAGCTGACTATGGTGAACTCTCGGCCTGTGTGACACCTCACCACCAAGAATCAGTGTCCCCTCGAGACACACACACGCGCACACACGGTGTTTTCAAGGACTGTTAAATCATATTTAGTAAGTAAAAGTACTGTTATTAAAGGAAACTTTTATTTAATTTCAGAAATGATCCAATGAGACAGGTAATATTATTACATCTATTTTACAGGTGAGGAAATGGAGTCACTAAGAAGTTCAGTAACTTCTCCAATTAACACAACAGAATCAAGATTTGAAACCAGCCACACTACACTCCAGAAGCCAGCCTTTAATGACCGCGCCGGGCCAGCCCTACCAGGCTGAGGTCCGCGTGAGACGGCAGGGAGGAGTCCACAAAAGACCAGGAGAGCCCAGTCATGACAGCAGGTGAGTCTTATCCCAGGGAAACATTTCCACTTACTGCTTTGAAGAAAAACTTTAAGGATTAATTGCAACAGAACCAGGAGAGACAGCTGAGGAACATGCACTTAATTCAGCAAGCTTCCCAGCAGTCTGACCTTACATTTATTCATTCGCTGAGCAAATGCTTCTTGAGTACCACAACATGAAAATACAGAAAACAATAAAATGAAGACTAGCAACACGCCTTAAAATGCTCCTCTTTAACCCTCCCACCCACACACCTCACCAATGACAGGATTTTTCCTCACCCATTTCCCTCAGCACTGGAGATAAGATAGCTTTCTTCTCATTTAATTACCAAATATTTACTCAACCATGAAGATTGTACCCAAAACAGTGCTTCTGATAAGGAACCAGAAGCAACAGGAAATACCTAATTCTGTTGCAAACTCCATTAAGGACAAACTATTAAGATGTAAACGTCTGCTATACACAGCCCTTCTCATTTCCAAACCTATGTCAACATTTATTCATCATTTGCTCAGATTATAGCTGTTATGGTTTGTGTCTAGATGTCCCCCAAAAGCTTCATACAGTCATGGGGGAACAGGCTTTTCATAGGTGGCTGAATCTAGAGTTTGTGACTGATTCATGATCCAATGCTGGGATTATGGGCGAGTGCTACACCCATCCAAGGGCGGGTAGCCTGCATACAATGTAAGGGACAGACAGAGTCTTGTCTCTCCCTTGTTGCTTTTGCTGTCTCCCGCCTGCCATGAATTGCTCTCCCCTCTGAAACCGCCCTGCCTTGGAGCCAGCTGGCAAGGGACTGAAACCTCTACAAACTGTGAGCTAAATAAACTTTTCCTCCTTTACTTTGGGTGTTGGGTATTTTGTCCCAGCAATGAGAAAAGTAACTAAGACAATTGCAAAGGTTTCTACAATCTTCCTCTAAGTGGAGACCTTTCCGGAGCACACATTACTGGACAGTTTGTGGTTCCTGATGCCCCCTCTTCTTATCCCAAAGTATGGTTTTTCTTCTTCGTCCTTCCTACTTCCTCTCTCTGTGGCCCATCACAGCCTCCTACCTGCTCTGTGGTGGGGCATCATCCACTAGTCCCTGTTTTTTAATATTTTCACTCTCCTCACCACTGGGTCCTCACACTGTGATCACATATGGGTTCAAAGTTAACTGCGCTCTCCCTCCCCAAAAAAACTTCCCAAAGCCAAATTGCATCCTTGAGATATTGACCCTCATACTTTATCTCTAGACCCAAACTGCTTGGTAGTGCCTTCCCTTTCCTTTCTGGCAGGGAAGTAGCTCCCTCTGAGGACCTTCCTTTCAGCTCTTCTTCACCTTCTCCTTACAGCCTTTCGTCTGGACTCTGTTGATCACCCTCCATGGGACTCTTTCATCCTTTGGACTCTAGGTCCCTGCTGTCCTGGTCCTCCTCATTCTCTGACTACTCCTTCCTGCCCTCATTCCTCTTCCTTCCTTTAGACACCTCAAACCCAGGTGATTCCCAAGGAGCTATCAGGTGCAGTCTGTGGCAATCAGTGACCATGCAATAAAAGTATCAATTAATAAGCTAATATCAATTATAAAAAATACTAAAAGTAAAATAAAAATTCAGCACTGTTGAGACAGATTAGAGCATGGCAAAATTGGCTGGGGAAGTAGGTGTGACCTGTTGACTACAAGATCCCTGAACACATGCGCAGACAGTTCCCGGAGCTCTGCACGTGGACTCCTCATGAGAACCCAAGCAGGTCTTCATTAGGATGCCTGGACCTGATGTCAGCGTGAGGTGTGGGATCCCAGCACTGCCTCGCAGGACCCACGTGTAGAAGTTCTCGTGGATTTCCTCAAGATTTGGGCAGTATAAAGGATATACCAAGCCGCGAAGAGATTGCTGTCGTAACTTCCCATGACAGCCCACGCTGTTTCCCAGAGGCGGCAGGTACTTTTCTACTTACTCTGCCCAAGCTCACTCTGCAGAGCCAGTTTCTCTCCCACTCTTCACTTTTACTTTCTTGAATAAACTTTGCCACTGCTTTTTGCTCATTTCACCCTCTTTGAGACGAACACCTGTAACCCAAGTCCCGAAGGCAGGGCAAGCAACCCCAAGCCCTCTAGTTGGCAAGCCACTTTTTAGAAGCAAGTTACCCGATAACAGTGTGGCGCACGATGAATGAGAAGGCCAAATTCAGATGTTATGTGAAAACACCTGATGTTCAACTGTTAGCAACCAGTTTTTAAAAAATTTAGATAATATGCAAATGAGAAGAATCTTATTTTCTAGGCCGAAATGGCCCATGGCCCACTAGATTGAAATTTTATTCTCACTACTCAAATCTAATCCAGGGGCCAGGAGTCTGTTAGAAATAAAGTCGTCCCCACTCCCTCCACCCATCCAGATCTGCTGGATAAGGATCTGTGTTTCATCGAGATCATCGATCCCAAGTGACATCATTTACATTTGATTCAGAGGCCTTCAAAACTCTCTCTCGCCCTCTCAGCCTGTTTTGGTTTGTACATTTCCACGGAAGGTTTGAGCTGGGGTTCTCAAATGACTGCATGATTCCCATTCACTGTACTACAAAGGCAAACAAGTACAACCCAGCTCTGAGTTCACATCTCTAGCCTCATCCCATCCTCCCTGCCACACGTTCTACCAGGGCCACTACAGCCCCACCACCCCACCCCCGCCTCCAGAGTTAACTGCTCCCTTTGTTGGTTCTAGTACTGATACAGGGCATATGATATACAACTACCAAATAATCCAAATAATGTAAGGGAAATATTATAACTCCCAACCTGCTAGATGTCTGAAATGCCAAGTTCAGATTCTCTAAAACTGAGGAATGAATTCTAGAAACAATGGAGGTTAAGAGTAGGAAGAATTTTGGTCAACCGATTTGGGACCCCTCCTGTCTCTCAGGAGCTATTCCTATTCCCTATTCCCCATTCCTATTCTCCAATAAACATTCCTGCTCTAAAAAAAAAAAGTAGGAAGCTTCTGTCTAAAAGGGGCAGAAAGGGGCCTGGCAAGTGGGTTGCCCTCCAACCCCACTGCTCAAGGATATTTTATTGAGCAAAGCCACGAGGTGAAGCAGGTCTACAATCAACCAATAAGATTACAAGTATAGTTGCTTAGGTAATATTGATCCTATAGAAAATCACAGGATGGTGTGAGGTAGGACAAAACTATATAGTCAACCAATAAGATTTCAATAAATATAGTCACTTGGGTAATATTGATTAAACGGGGATCAAATTGGGAAGCAAGTCACATAGCAAGTGCACTTGAGACAGACAAGGACTTTCATGGAAGGGGTAGGTTAAGGAGGTTTTGGTCCCCACCCCAAGATGATTGGTGACTATTTAGAATATCCATCACTGTTGTTCATCAGTAGGGGAAGTATATGGGTCAGTAGTTCCTTTTTCTTGAAGCCTGGCTGTCAGTGAATGCACCTCCAGCAGCAATTTTCTTCTGCACTAACCTTTTGAGGACCCAGCCCTGTCTGCCTGCCTACATTTCTAAATAATTTAGCTGTCTATAAAAGTACAGAGGTGTCAAATTTCCATGCTCAAAGAGGCCAGGCAGGCAATAAAAAGGAGTGAGGTTGCCAGTCATGATGACAAATGCCTGTAATCCCAACTACTTGGGTGTCTGAGGCAAGAGGCTCACAACTTCAAGGCTAGCCTGGGCAACTTAGCAAGACTCTATAAATTTGGGAATGATGTCATTTCCAAAAAAATAGGTGGAACTAGACATCATGTTAAGTGAAATAAGCCAGATTCAGAAAGAAAAATATCACATGTTTTCTCTCATATGTGGAATCAAGAGAGAGAGAGAGGGAATGAGAATGAAGGAGTTTCTGAGAACAGATATGGATTAAGCAGACAAGAGGACAGAGAGTCCAGGTGGGCCAGGGTGGGCCGGAGCATCTTCCACAGGAAAGGAGAGTAGCCCACAATGTCCACGGGCAACAGTGAGAGGACGAAGAGACCTTAGTCCCTCTGATGTGAGACTCGGGGGGCTCTTCTGGACAAAGACAAAAAGAACAAAAGCCAGGTCTAAATTTTGGTTTGTATTTTTCACTAGAGGGCAGTTTAAACTTTCAAAAGAAAATAACTCTAGCACTTTATAAAGTAGTAAGGAGTTCTTGCAACCAGTTTCCTCTTGAGCCTCTGGTCCCATGTGAGGCCCTGGGCATGGAAAGGGAGCAAAGCTCTTCTTGCCTCCTGTGGGAGAGAAGCAATTTAAACAAGAGAACATCCCATAGGTGGACCACCAGAATTTAGAATAACTGCCACTAATCAGAGAGCTAGCTGTCAGGAGAGAGAGTGCCAGGCAAGTTCCTCCTTGGTTAGGGGTAATGTGGGATATCTGTATCTACACAAGTGACAAAATTGTGTAACTCCTAATGCACACCCATGCCCATTCAAGCACACACACACACAATGAATACAAGTAAAATTAGATAAATGTGATTAAGTTCTGTGGATTACATCAATGTTGACATCCCACCATAATGTACTATATTATACTATATGTAATAAACAGTAATAGTGGTTAATATTAACCTATACTATATTATACTATAGTTTTGCAAATGTTATGATTGGAAAAAAACAGGACAAGTTGAACAGCAATCTCTTCATTCTGCTCTATTTTCACACTGAATTTATGGTTATAATTTATATAAATAAAATGTACATATTTTAAGTATACGTACCTATGTTTTCACAAATGTATGTAGCTATGTAATAAACACAACAACAAAGATAAAGATTATTATTATTATCCCAAAAGATTCCGTCATGACTCTTCCCTGTCAACCACCCTTCCACACCCATCAAAAACAACAACAAAAACCTTCCAGCCCCTGGGAACCATTGGTGTGCTATCGCTGTACAATTTTTTTTTTTTTTTGTCTTTTGTATTTTCTAGGTTTTATGTAAAGAGGATCATAGGTCATGTGTACCACATAATTCCTACTATGACATTCCGGAAAAGGCAAAACTATGGAGACAATAAAAGGATCAATGGTTGCTGGAATTAGGAAGAAGAGGAGAACAAACAGGCAAAGCATAGAAGATTTTTACGGCTGTGAAGCTCTGCTGTATGATACTATCATGGTGGATACATGTTACTACAAACTTCTCCAAATCCACAGAATGTCCAACCATGTACAACCTAGCCTGGCAAGGTGACACATGCCTGTACCTCAGCACTCTGGGAGGCTAAGCCAGAAGGATCTCGCGCTCAAGCCCAGCCTGGATGACTTAGCAACTTGTGAGATGCTGATTTAAAATAAACATTTTTAAAAGGTAGGATGTAGCTCAATGTGAAGGCCCTGGGATCAATGCACACCGCCACCACCACCACCACCAAAAAAAAAAAAAAAAAAAAGCCACGTAAACTATCCACTTCAGACAACAGTGATGTGTCAACGTGGGTTCATCAGTTGTGACAAATGTACCATTGTGATGGGAGACACTGATAATGGGGAGTCCGCAATGGTGGGGATTGGGGGCATATGGGGACACTGTACTTTCCACTCAATCTTGCTGTAACCTAAGACTGGTCCAAAAGGAGGAGGAGGGGGAGGATGAAGAGGACCAGGAAGACGAGGACAAGGACGAGTTCAGAATCTTCCAGACCTATAAACGTAGGAGTCCTTCAGGGCTCTCAGCTGGACCCACTTCTCTTCTGCCCCTTCACTAGGTAATTTTGTCCAGTCTCACTACAACTCCATAATATAGGGACTGCTATACTCACCATTAGCCCTGCATGTCCAATTGCCTACTACCTATTTCAAGATCAGATGGTCTAAATCCAAATTCTTCATTGTGGCCGCCGTATTTGACCTTGATCCTGGAACGCTCCACTGGGATAAGTGATACTACCATGTATCCACTTTCTCAAGAGAGAAACAGAGGAGTCACTTCTGTACACTCAACCCATCAGTAAATGATGTTGACCAACCCCCAAAGCATGTATGAGATTCTTACATTCCTCACTTCTCCACATATCACCCTATTCTAAGCCATGAGCTTCTCTTGCCTGGGCAACTGCAACTATATTGTAACTGGTCTCTCTCCTACTTATTTCTCTGTCTTCTACCAATTCATTTTTTCAAAAGAGTCACTTTCTATGAGTGTCACTGTATTTAAGACGCAGTCCTAAAAAACCATCATCTGACCCCCATTGATTTTTTTTTTGTGGGTACCGGGGGGGTCGACCTCAGGACCTCGCGCGCCAGCAGGTGCCCATGCCGCTGAGCGATATCACCGGCCCCTTTTTTGTATGTGGGTTCCGGGAGTCGAACTCGGGCCCTCACGCTTGCCGGGCAGGCGCTTAAGCCGCTGAGCCATCTCACCGGCCCTGGATTTTTTTTAAAAATGCAACTATATACAGTATTGCCTACAGTAGACACACCCTATCCATAAAAAACTCACAGACTGATAAATAGTTCAGAATTATAAAAAACAAGCAGAAATAAAAGATACGAAAAATTAACAGAAAGCATAGGTAGCAAATCTGACCAATATGAAGACAGAGTATTAAAGACAAAGTGAGTGCAGCAGGTAATAAACGCAGTGACACCTTAAACACCATAATACGACATGCAAGCTGCATGACTCAAGTAAATGAAGATCAGAATTACAGGAACAAAGGGGAAAACAGATGACAACTGAAATGTATAAAAATGTAACCACTGAAATCATGGCAGAAAACTTTTCAAATCTAGACAAAGAATTCAATATCCAAGTAAAAGAGGCAAATAGAACCCCAAAGAGCTATGACTGAAAAGAACCTCTCCACTACACATCATAGTCAAAAATCTGAAATCAACAAAAGGAGAAAATAATAAAAACTACCAGAGAAAACCAGCTAGGTATTTATAAAGGCAAGCTTGCCACATTTACACTGCATTTCTCAGCACAAAACAAAGGTAAGATGGGTTTTTTGTTTGATAGTCTGGAAAAGAGGACACAAGCATTAGCAAGTTTTAGCACTTAAGCTTTATCTTATAACGATGTTAAATAAGCAGGTGATAAAAAATTAAAAGAATATTGATGATAGTATATCAAAAGTTTGTAGAAGTCAGACAGCCTACCTTAACCTTCAACATGCAGCACACACAAAAAAATACATTTAAGGAAGTAAGGCATCAATATACTTCCCAAAACTCTTAAATTATTAGTCAAATGTATATGATGAGTAAATGTATCTCATGGGAGAAAGAGTGTTTCAAGCCCTAAAAGAAAAAGTTGTCCACTCAGACTTCTATATCCTGCAAATTAGCCTTAAAAACTGATGGAGAAGACTTTCCATGACAAAGATAACCTAAGGAAATACATGACCACTAAACCAGCACTGCAAAAAATATTCAATAGACAGGCCACAAGGACCAAACAGCCCAAAGAAAAGTATACCTCTAACTTGGAGAGTAGTTAAACAAAATGGAAAAAAAAAACCAAGCATTGGAAAAATAATACGACGGATCACTAAAATAACACAAAGGATCAATGAATCCAAGAGATAGTTGTTTGAAAGAATAAACAAGATAGGTAAAACCTTAGCAAAACTTACCTAAGAAGGGAAAGAAAAACCCATATAATTATCTGTACTTAGCACTGTATTGAGAGACCATATGGCCACCCACTTGGGACCCTTCTTGGAAATCCAGGAGCTATTCTTATTATTTCCAATAGAACTACCTAACTTCCTCTTTTGGTTCATGACTTCATTCAGTAAACACTATACAATAACAACTCTCAGTGTCAATGGCCTTAACTTCCCAGCCAAGAGACACAGACGGGCAGACAGCATTAAAAAAATACAACTCTCTATTGCCTACAGGAGACAAACCTTATCCACAGAAAACTCATAAACAAAAGGTTAAAGGACAGGAAATGATACTCCATGCAACTGGAGCCCAAAAGCAAACGAAAGTAGCTATCTTATATTCAGACAAAACAGACTTCAAAGCCAAAAGTGATCATAAGAGAAAGATAGCCACTACCTACTGGCAAAGGGACCAATTTAACCTAAAGAGATAATAATTATAAATATCTATGCACCAATATTGGCACAGTCAAAATTATTTTTAAAAAACTACTGGACATAAAAAGACAGACACCGATACAATCATAGCAGGGGCTCTTCACACCTGACTTTCACAATTAACACAACCAGACAAAAACTTCAGCAAAAAAACGGAGTAAAAGAGTAAAACCATACTATTGAACAAATGGACTAAACAAATATCTACAGCATTTTTCATCAAACAACAAGAGAATAACATTTTTCCCAGAAGCCACATGGAACTTTTTCCAAAAACTGACATATCTTAGGCTATAAAGAGTGCTTAAATATACAAAAGAATTGAAATGATCCCCTGGTATACTATGAGACCTTAGTGGAATGAAGCTAGGTATCAACGGCAAAACAAACAAGAGAAAGTACACAAAAACACGGAGGTTAAACAATACATTACTGAATAATAAATGGATCGCAGAAGAAATCAGGGAAGAAACAGAAAAGATCTCAGAAGCAAATGACAATGGAAGCACAACGTGCCAAAACCTACGGGACACATGAAAGCATTCTAACAGGGAAGTTTATACCTGCGAATGCACACATTAAAAGCACTGAGCAAGTCCACATGAACAACACAGTGACGCATCTCAATTCGAGAAAAATACGAGCCACCCAAATCTGAAATTAATGTAAGAAATTACAAAGATCAGAATGTAAATTAACAAAATCAAAAATAAAAGACACTAAGGATCAACAAATCAAAGAAATAGTTTGAAAGAATAAACAAGATGGGTAAAACCTTAACAAAACTTACCCAAAAAAGGAAAGAAAAACCCACATAATTATCTGCATTTAGCACTGTATTGAGAAGCCATGTGGCCACCCACTCAGGATCCCTCTTGGATATCCAGAGCTATTCTTATTTCCAATAAAATTCCCCTAACTTCCTCTTTTGTTGTTGTTGTTGGTGGTGGTGGTGGTTTTTTTTTGAGACAGAGTCTCGCTGTGTAGCTATGTAGTGAGTTCAGGCTGGCCTGGACTCACTGTGTAGCCCAGGCTGGCCTTGAACTCTCTGTGATCCTCCTGCCTCAGCCTCCAGAGCGCTGGGATTATCGGGATGCACCACCACACCTGGCTAACTTTCTCTTTTGGTTCATGATTTCATTCCTTAACATTTGTGCAATCATTAACTTGGAATATGTTCGGTAACAGCTGGGGGCCTCTCTAGCATCTGAGATTAATAAGAGGTTTTTGTTACTAAACCTGGAAAAGGGAAGGGACAACCTGTATTTTATCCCAGCTCCCAGCTTGTGCCATGAGAGAAAGGGAGTCGGAATCTACAGAGACAAAGTGAAAGCAGGGACTCTAGAGGGCTACAGGGAGAAATGCAGTGGTGGAATGGACCAGTGGATGCTGTGAGCAGCAACAGCTTTTGAGTTACTCCAGTCAAAGGACCTACCATAATAACTGGAGAGAGTGTTTGGTCAGATGCCATTTCAGGGTGATGCTACAATAGATGATTTGCTTGATATTAAAAGGCTCTCTTAATTGTCACTATTTTTCTGTGAGCCAACACTCAGATCACATGTGACATCAACAATCCTAGAGTACATTCCCAGAGAACCTGGTTGTAGGCCTAACTACACTGCATCCTTCCCACCCAAATTAAGCGAGGTGGTCAGATCTTGGGGCTGTGGCACAGGATTAATAGTTAGCCATGCCCAAAGTACATGACTGACAAGTAACTAAAGAGATCTATGCTAGCAATGATACCTTTAAACTGTAAGCCTAGTCTAAGCCTAGTCTAACAAGCCTCAGCACAAAACAAAAACAAAACAAGCAAGCAAAACAATAGAAATTTGAGAAGACAGCCTCTGAAAAACTCCCAAATCCCCCGAACCAAATCCATGGTGTACCAAGGGGCAGAACAGCATAAGCCACATGTACACAAATTAGTCTAAAGGATAACAGAGGTGGCTAGAACACAGATCAAAGACATGCTCAGTGGGATCAGAGAAGGTACAATTAAACAGATAATTGAAGTAATAATCAAAAAAGGAGCTCTCAGAAGACACTAATAAAAAGCTAGATGAGCTAAACAAGATAACACAGAACTACAGGCCAATCTCCCTAATGAACAGAGATGCAAAAATCCTCAACAAGATACTGGCAAACAGAATGCAGCAAATCATCAAGATTATACACCACGACCAAGTAGGATTCATCCCAGGAATGCAGGGATGGTTCAGCATATGCAAATCAACAATGTAATACACCATATTAACAGAGCCAAGGACAAAAACCACATGATCATCTCAATATATGCAGAAAAAGCACTCGACAAGTCCAATACCCATTCATGATTAAAAAAAAAAAAAAAAAAACCTACAGAAAATTGGAATAGATGGTCTTTACCTCAATCTGGTAAAAGCCATCTATGACAAACTGACACTCAACATCATAGTAAATGATCAAAAATTGAAAACTTTCACTCTAAAATCAGGAACATGACAAAGATTCCACTATCACCACTCCTATTTATTTTATTTATTTATTTGTTTATTTTGGTTTTTTGAGACAGGGTTTCACTATGCAGTTCAGGCCAGCCTTGAGCTCACTTTGCACCCCAGGTTTGCCTCAAATTCACAGCAATCCTCCTGCCTCGGCCTCCCGAATGCTGGGATTCCAGGCATGTGCCACCATGCCCAGCACCACTCCCATTTAATATAGCTCTGGAAACATTAGCCAGAGCAATTAGACAAGAGAAAGAAATAAAAGAATAAGAATAGGACAGAAAGAAGTTAAATTATCATTATTTGTGGATGATATGATACTCTACAAAGAAGACCCCAAAACTCCACCAAAAGACTTACAGATTTAATAAGTGAATTCAGTAGTGTAGCTGAACACAAAGTCAACACTCAAAAATCAATGGCATTCCTGTGACACAAAGAACAAACACACTAAGAGAGAAATTAAGGTAACACCTTTCACAACAGCATCAAAAAAATGAAATAATTAGAAATCAATCTAATGCAGAAAGTAAAAGAACTATACATTGAAAATTATAGTACTCTGAAAACAGAGATCTAAGAGGATATCAGAAAATGGAAAGATATCCTTTGCTCATGGATAGGAAGAACCAACATAGTGAAAATGGCCATACTCCCAAAATTGTTACACTGGGGCCAGTGAGATGGCTCAGTGGCGTAACCGCCTGACTTGCAAGTGCAAGGGCCCGAGTTCAACTCCCGGAACCCACATACGAAAAAAGGGCTGGTGATATCACTCAGCGGCACAGGCACCTGCTGGCGCGCAAGGTCCTGAGGTCGACCCCCCGGTACCCACAAAAAAAAAAAAAAAAAAAATTGTTACATAGATTTAATGCAATCCTGATCAAAATACCATTAGTATACCTCACAGATCTAGAGAAAATATTCCTAAAATTCATTTGGAACCAGAAGAGACCTAGAATAGCAAAAACAATCCCAGGCAACAAAGGCAAGGCAGGGAGCATCACGATCCCTGACTTGAAATTATACTACAAAGCTACTGTGATAAAATCAGCATGGTACTGGCAAATAAACAGACCTGAGGACGAGTAGAGCAGATTAGAAGATGCAGACACAACTACAAACACACTTAGCCACCTCATCTTTGAAAAGGGGCCAAACATGTTCACTGGAAGATAGTCTCTTTAATAAATGGTGCTGGAAAAACTGGCTTTCCACATGCTGAAGACTCAAACTAGACCCATGTCTATCATCATGCACTAAACTAAAATTGAAATGGATCAAAGATCTAACTATAAAAACATTATATCTGCTGAAAGAATAGGGTAGAACTCTTGAAGACATAGGTGTAAAGATTTCATGAACAAAACCCCAATCACATGTGAAATAATACAAAGAATCAACAACTGAGATCTCATCCTATTAAAAAGCTTTTGCACAGCAAAAGAAATTACCAATAGTGTGAAGAGACAACCCAAAGAGTGGGAAATTTTTTTGGCCAGCTGTCCTTCAGACAAGGGACTAATATCAAGAACATATAAAAAGAGTTCAGGGCTGGTGAGATAGCTCAGCAGCATAAGCGCCTGCCTGGGAAGCATGAGGTCCTAAGTTCGACTCCTGGTACCCACATACGAAAAAAGGGCCGGTGATATCACTCAGCAGCACGGACGCCTGCTGGTGCACGAGGTCCTGAGGTCAACCCCTGGTACCCACAAAAAAAAAAAAAAAAAAAAAAGAGTTCAAAAAAATCAGACCCGCCAAATTTAAAGATCCAATCCAAAAATGGGCACCTGAGATGAATATACACTTCCCAGTAGAAGAAATAAAAACACCAAATATATGAAAAAATGTTCAACATCATTGGTCATTCGAGAGATGCAAAATAAAACAGCACTGAGATTCCATCTCACCCCAGAAAGAATGGCTATCATCAAGAAACCAACCAATACCAAATGCTGGAGGGACTGCAGGGAAAAAGGAATCCTTCTCCACTGTTGGTGGGAGTGTAGACTGGTGCAACCACTGTGGAAATCAGTGTGGAGATTCCTTAAAAAACCAGGACTACAGTGCCCTTTTGACCCAGGTATTCTCCTCCTGGGTATCTTCCTGCAAGAATAAAAACATCATACCACAGCAATATGTGCGTACCCATGTTTACAGCAGCACAGTTTGTAACAGCTAAATCTTGGAAACAAACCCAAATTCCCATCGACTTAGGAATGGATAAAAAAAGAAGTGTTTTTTATTAATACAATGGAGTACTACACAGCTATAAAGGATAAATGACACATTTCTAGATAAATGGATGCACCCTGAGACCATACTTTTAAGTGAAATAAATCGGTCACATGTGTGTAAATATTGTATTGTTTCTCTGGTGTGAGAAACCTTAAGTGCAAATAAGGACCAAAGTGTATAATAAGTATTGTAAAATAGGAAGAAATAGTTCAAAATAAGAGGGAACTAAGTAGGCTGGGGGGAAAGGAAGGGAGGGAAAAGAAAAGGGTAAAATGGAAACTAAGCTTTGTAAATAAGAAGGGGAAGAGGGATTGAAGGGAGGGAGGGGGATTGGGAAGACAAAGAGAAATCAAGATATATCCCACACAGGTACAAATTCCCTATTATATCGTTATGTATCTCTAAATAGTACCAATAAACTTAATTAAAAAACAAAGTTCCTGCTAGCAGAGTATTTTTAAAATGTAGGCCAGGCATGATGGTGCACACCTGTAATCCCAAGCACTTGAGAAGCTGAAGCAGGATAACCACCTTGCATTCTAGAGCAGCCTGGGTTACACGGTGAGTTCCAGGCCAGCCTGAACTACACAGCAAGATCCTGTCTCAAAAAAAACCAGACCAGGACCGGTGAGATGGCTCAGCGGCTTAAGCGCCTGCCCGGCAAGCGCGAGGGCCCGAGTTCGACTCCCGGATCCCACATACGAAAAAGGGGCCGGTGATATCGCTCAGCGGCACGGGCGCCTGCTGGCGTGCGAGGTCCTGAGGTCGACCCCCCGGTACCCACAAAAAAAAAAAAAAAAAAAAAAAAAAACCAGACCAAACAAAAAAATTAAAGAAAATGTAGTCTATGAAATTGTCATTCAGGGGTTTTTGTTGTTTTTGGTGCTAGGGATCAGCCCAAGACTTTGATACATGCTAGGTAAGTGCCCTACGACTGAGCCACATCCCCAGTAGGGCTCTGTGATTCAAAGACTGGCATCTGGATCAGCAGGGTAGGGATTACCCGGAGTATTACAAATATCTGGCTCTGCTCCAGAGCTGCTTAGTTCCGGAATCTGCATTTTTAACAAGATCCCTAGGTGATCTGTATATTTAATAAAGCTTGAAAAGCAGTGACCCAGGGGATGTGTAGAAAGATAAAAATGGTTGAGAAGGGATGATTTTGTAATGTCCTATCTCCTGTGGTCACCTCCTATTTAAGGCTTAGAAATCACTGTGGCTCAAGTTTGGTAGTTTTGCCAAATTTGCAAACACTATCCTACCAATCCATTTTATTCCTTGTTAAGTCTTACCAGTTTAAATATATGCAACTCTTTTGTTCATAATAGTATATGAGAATATTCCATCACCTTTGTGTATGTAATTAAAGATAACAAGAGTTGAAAAAAGAAATGATGGAACTTGGTTCTACAAAACATACCAGACAGATTTTACATCTTACATTTTAAAAACATATCAGACAAAAGCGTTTTCAAATCCAAGAGACTATATCTAATGGCCATGAAGCCTCCAAATGTTTTTGTATTTCCACCTGGCTCTCTAATGAGTGAAAATGGATTTAGATCACAGCCTAATATTCTACTTATAGGAAACGCTTCTGGCCTAAAGCTAAACATTGCAGTGAATGGTGAAACAGTCTATCTCCAGACATTTGTAGACCCATTTCATTAGTACACTGCAAGGTGACCTCAGGAGTAAACAATGACATCTATCCCAAATGACTTCCAAATGACATGTTTTGAATTAACACAAGCCAGGACACTTGCCTTTAATATTAAACTATGGCAGGCCCTACTCCAGGTAACTTAAGTATAGCAGCAAATACATAGAGAGGCAACTGAAGCCGTGTCTGCTGTACAGGAAGACCTCCTCCAGAGATTTTCCCGCCCAGCACTTTTCCTGTGCAATATGTAGTCTGGAACTCCCACAAACTAGGTTAATTCTGTTGAGAAATCCTTTCAAATCCATTCTGCTTGAATCCATTACATTAGATTCTCAGAAAAAAAACAGTAAATGTAATGGAAAGACCTCTCTGAAATCTAGACTCTGTGTTTAAACCTTCTCCCATTGCCTGTGATAGTGAATTTATTCCTCAGGGTCTGACATATTTCTAAGGAACTCTGAGAGCTGCACACGAACTCTAGTACAACTGCTCATCATGCTCCTTCAAAGTGCTCTACCATGCCTGATCGGGTCAAGCACCTCCCTCCTCCTGTAGCTGTGTGTATCAGCCCACCTCCTAGCACAGCCCTTAACGGAAAGGGCTGTGTTACACTTCATTAACCCGACAGTCGCCTATCTCGGGGCTTGGGAACAGTCAGAAGCATGAATTTCTAAGTGAAGAACAATCACTTGGACTCTAAGAATCACTTGTTTCTTGATTAAAGACAGGAAAGAGGGCAAGAAATTGGTGACACAGCAGGTATCTCATCTAACAACTTCCTAGATGTGTCCTCCTACAATTATCTCATGTCTTAGAATTAAATGCCATTTGGCACCTAGCCTACCCTGGCTCAGTGCTTCTATCTGTGAAGAATTTTTCTCTCATCTACTAAGAACAAGTACTTTTATTTGTTAGATACAATAAAAAAAACTAGAAAAGGGAGGGGGAAGCAGACATAAAACTCAATTTTCTAATACACTCTAAGAGATAAAAATCATCAAATTATCAAAGTGCTATGAAAGATTTGAGAGAGGGTCTCGCTATGTAGTCCAGGCTGGCCTCAAACTTGTGGAGATTCTCCTGCCTCAGCCTCCCATGTGCTGCAATTATAGGTGTGTGCAACCATGCCTGGCTAAAGTGCTATAGTTAAAAGCAACAGTTAATTTTTAAAAAATATTTATCTCATTACAGATAGGAAACATTTAGCTTGTTTCTATGATGGCTGTTAAATACAGGGCCCCAGGCTGGGCACTGGCATCACACAGTTTAACAGGCAATCAAATTTGAAGTTCCTTGAGAACCTGTACAGCTCCTCCAGGACTTCACCAACACTTCAGTACCTGAAAGTTCTTCAGTGCTATTCTGGGAAATGCTTATATTCTTAACCACAGGTCCGTCTTCATACTAGACAAATTGCTGAAGCTAGGGATCGCAGCTTGTTCACGTTTAAGTGCCTAACTAGATCTGGCATATGGTAGGTACTCAATTTTTGTTCAATTATTTTTCCTTTGACCCATTCTCTGCAAGTAAGTTATGTGTTTTACTTTTCCAGCAATATTTCATGCAACATGTCTTAGTCACTGCCTGATTACTGGGACACAATACCCAACACCCAAAATTTAAGGAGAGGTTTATATTGGCTCACATTTTCAGTCTATAGTCTGCTGGCTCCAAGGCAGGACAGCAAGGCAAAGGGGCAGAGTGCAGAAGAGCTGCTCACGTTATGGTGGCCAGGAAGCAGAAAGAGAAGGGACAAGCTGGACAGGGAGACACCTTTCCAAGTCACACCCCTAGCAACCTGCCTCCCCCAGCCAAGCCCCACCTTTTAAGGGCAAGTCAGCTGTATTGCTGTTACTCAAGCACCTTCCCAAAGTCCACTTATGAGTGCAAGAGACTTTGGGGAAACATCTAAGCCATAACATAAATTGCACAATCTCTAATCCATAACTGATCTATACAGGGTAAATTAATACCTCCAAAAAAAGTGTCTGCTGGACTAAGATACACCCCAGGAAGGCTTAGTCCATTCGGTAGATTTTGTGTGTGTGTGTGTTGCAGGGAGGGGGTACTGAGGATTGAACCCAGAACTTTTGCAATGAGCTACATCCCTACGTATTCATTTATTTAGGTTTTTTGAGACAGGTTCTATGTAGTTCAAGCTGTCCTTGAACTCACTATGTAGCCCAGGCTGGCCTTGAACTCACAGCAATCCTTCTCCTGTTAAGCCTCCCAGAGTGCTGGGATTACAGGTGTGCACTACCACACTTGGCTGTTTAGTAGATTTTGACGGTATTAATTTTATAACTTTGGAAACATTTGTTCATGTAAAATCTAACAAGTTCTAGACAACTTGCAATAGGAGTGCGTATGGCAAGGTATTACACGACATGGTAATTTGAAAATGTCTATAGAATTCATTGCTCTTACTCCCTTCAAGAGGTGGATTTAGGGCCAGAGATGTAGTGCAGCACTAGAACCCTAGCCTAGCACACACGAGGCCCAGGGTTCAATCACCAGCACAAAAGGAAAAAAAAAAGCACAAAAATGAGAAATTCCCCTTGCAAGTGAGTAAAGGTTAGACTTAATGACCCCCTTCTAATAAAATCAAGCGAAAGCAACAGTGTGGCATTTCCAAAGTTAGGCCATAAGGAAACATTGTGATTTCCTCTCTTGGGAATCACTCACTCCCGAGAGCCAACAACCATAATACGACACTCATGCTGTCCTAAGGCCCAGCTCACGAGGAGAGGAACCGAAGCCTCTGGCTAACAACCGTGCGTGAGCATGAACTCGGCTCCACTCAGACCTTCAGACAACAGATGCCTGAATCCTGACAGCAACCTTATGAACACCCTGACCCAGAACCACCAACCAGGTTGCTCCCAAGTTCCTGACCCAAAGAACTGTAAGATAAATGTTGTTTTAAGACACTAGGTTTAGGGATAATTTGTTACACAGTACATACCTATACCAAGAAAAGAGCCTTTAGGGAGTCTGTGATGCCTCAGAAAAGCTGGGCAAGGGTAAGAAAAGCAACTGGGTATAAATGACTGAAAGCAGTAGACAGTGCCTTCTTAAGTGCTTAACCCACAGTTAAATAAGTGAGCTCTGTAAACATGAGAATGTACAAAACATTCTACTACTTCCTTTTATCAAGATAGTATCAAAAAGAACCCGTTAATAGCAACTTTATTGATTCACAAGTGCCAAAAAAAAAAAAAAAATCATGGTAACTGTAATGCATTTCCCATTAAATTTACAATAATGAAGGTTATAGATAAATTATATAAATCACAAATTTTCTATTTTATGCTATTTAGAACCAGATTGGTTTGATAAATATGCCCAGAGGACAACATAGATTCTTAATAGATGGCTGAGTCCAAATATGCAAAATATAGCTTCTGGTTTTGACCATGGTGCTTTGAGATTCTCAAACATGCATTAACATATTCTAGTTTTAGGGAAAATATTACACATGGCCTTATCTTGTATTTAGGGAAAAGCCCAAGCTGAATTTCACATACCGTATTACTTGCCTCTAAATTAATCTCAAATAGGACTAGAGAACAAAGAGACAGATACTTTCGGGTTAGTATTCCCCAGTAATGAAGAAAATACACAATCAACAATGAAACAAAAGGAAAGAGAACTTCATTAGGAGCCAAGGTAAGTGGAGATTTTTTGTTTTTTTACAGATGAAAGGAATTTTAAATAGCTCATCAGTCATGCTACTCGGGGTGATCAGACAGATTTGAACACTTATGAAGTGAATAACTTTATTAAGGTCCTGAAGGTGAGTGTCTGGAGGTGCTGGTAAAACACATCACAGATTAGAAACAGGAAACCTACCTCAGCATTTCTGAAAGGCACAATCTATGGAAGGGGGACCTAGTTTAATTAAAACCCTTACTGGATGTACATGGAACAGAGCGAGCCATTTTCTCTTTAAAGGATAAGACCTTCATAAATTGGCCCCTCAGACTCTGGTGATTCCCGCCTCAAACGCAAATGCTCCAGTGTGTTATGGAAGTGCTTGTTGATCTGCTCTGTTTCTTCACCGGACTCGAGGTTTGGCAGGTCTTCTCGAATCTTTTGGATAAGCTGGTTCAACACCTGAATTGTTACCTACAAAAGAATGTGTACAATTCCAAGATTAAACATGAATCACATAAAAAAAGATAACTGAATAATACAATTTTGAAGAATCTGTGTTACTCTCATCAGTTACCAGAGTAATTATGAAAACCATCGACAGAAGAACATGATTCCTAGTTTGAGCAACAACGAATTGACTGTTCATTTTTTTAAAAAGTCAAAATAAAGTATTATGAGCGCCAGGGATATAGCTCTGTGGTACAGCACTTGCCTACCACATATGAGGCACTGGATTCAATCCCAGCACTGCAATAAAAGTAACACAAACACGTAAAAGAACAAAAAAATCCACTTAGCCTGCTAATCTTGATCAACACTATACTCCTGGAAGGATAATGCATTTAGGAATTATTCTAAACTAGTACATGATGGCAAATCAGCCAACTATTTTACAATTTGTAAACTGTGTGTTTTTCAAAGGTACAGTGACTAGAGACACATCTATGTAGACAGAAAAGGATTTTGGAGAAAAGGAACAGTAAGTAGTCTGCCAACTCTTGTAGACAAAGTATCACCATGATAAACTTTTATACAGGCCGGTGAGATAGCTCAGTGGCATAAGCGCCTGCCTGGCAAGCGCGAGGGCCCGAGTTCAACTCCCAGATCCCACATATGAAAAAAGGGCCGGTGATATCACTCAGCGGCACGGGCGCCTGCTGGCGCGCGAGGTCCTGAGGTCGACCCCGGTACCCACAAAAAAAAAAAAAAAAAACTTTTATATGTATCAAATCTCAGGAAGAGATTTTTTTCACCCCAAGACTGGGGCCGAACCCAGCAGCACTCTACCACTGAGCTACATTCCTAGCCTTTGAAAAAATTTCTATTTTGACAAAAAAAAAAGTACCCCTTGGCAAAAAAAACTAAAAAATTCATTTTGAGACACAGTCTCATGAAGTTGCCCAGGTTGGCCTTGAATTTGCAATCCTCCTGCCTCAGACTCAGCCCTGCCAACACTTTAATTCGGTCACTTACCGCATCATTTTCCTTTTCATAAAAATAGATATATCTGTTCAGAATTTCTATAAAAAGCTGCACTTGTAGAGAGGGGTCCATGCACTGATTTGCTATTTTTAGAGCTTTCTTCAGGCACTCCATGACCCTCTTCCCTCCATGAAGCTACAACAAAAGGGCAGGGAAATATGGAAGAAATTAATGAACTGCAAACATCCTGTTTTTACACAAAAAATACAACACTATAGCACTCTTTCATGTTTTAAAGGGGTACAACAAACTTAAATCCTCTTCATTCTTTATTTAAAAAAAAAAAAAAAACAATGTAGCTATATTTTAAAAATAAGTGGTGGTATGACGCTGCTGTCATGACACCCTCAGAGCAGAGGCTTCAGCGCAGGATGAGGCTCTACTGTCTACTTTATTTGTTTTAATAAAACAAAGTACACTCTGTCAGATTTCCAGCCACCCAATATTTCTCCTCTACAGCCCAAAGCCATGGCAACCAATCTCTGTTCAGGATCCCATTCCTGCAGGGAGAACGACCTCACCTCCTCCCCATTTCTGTCCGTGTTTCTGCCGGACCAGAAGAGATGTGCACAGGTGCTCACTGCTCGGCCCTGATCGGGCTTTTTCAGAAGTTTTGATGCAGCAAGCGCACACTGAGTTCTCAAGGGTTCGTGATTCTCTTCACTGAAGCATTTCATCCTCTCAAAAGTACCAATGATCAATGTGATGGCAGCCAGCTGTGCTTTGGAATCACTGATTTCATCTTCATACAGGGAAAATGCCTGAAGAACACAAAGCAAAAAGAACTTTTAGGGACTGACAATCCACTCGGCAATTTCCCGAGTACTTCCTACCAAGCCTTCACCCTGTGACATATCCTGCAATCCCTACGTATCAGCATATGCTGTAACCTGTTTTGGAGAGGCACATCACACAGCTGAGGTGGTAAAGATGCCGACCAGCTGCAGTAAGTAAACCTGTTTCAACGTCAGCTTCAAGTCCCCCAAGTGAACTGACAAAGGAACTCTTTTCCCCATGAAACACATCATGACCCACCCTGAAACCTTACACTTTGTCTGCACTCAGAAACTAATCAATTGTGCTCCACACCAGTCAACACGACAGTAATGTGAAGAGGTCCCCAGAGGGTGGGAAAGCAGTAGTTCAGGGAAAATACTGAGACTACGTGCACTGCCAGCAGAACCACAAACAAGGAAGAAACTCAGTAAAACCAATGGGACCACCCGGAAAGAACAGATCTTCACCTGGGACATAAATTCATATGCTACCGTTTCATGATTTTCAAAGCCAATCTCGCCAGCAGCGAGGGCTCCCTGAAGAAAAAGTCTTAAGGGTAATTCTGCCAGCTCTGCTTTGATCAAAGCACTGATAGTCTGGTGAGCAAATGAAAAAATCTTCTGGCATTTTTTTTCCCATTTGTCATCCTGAAACAAGAAAAAATATTTTAAATTACCTTAAGTTCAAGATTGACTTGCTCGAGTCATCCATTTTATTTAGAACTTTTAGTAGAACAAAATAGTGAAAGCGGTAAAGTTAGCCTCATAGTTTTCCTACTGTATGGAGTGTAAATGTAAATCAAACAGATATCTTCTCAAAACAGCCATTTGAAGCCACTGCCTTTGCAACTTATTTGACATGTTTTTTCTAATCAGAAAAGTAATACATTCCCAATTGGAGAAAATCAGGAATTAATTTTTTAAATTAAGTCATCTAAATCTATCACCCAGCAACAATCACTAGTAACATTTAGATGTTAATGTTTTCCTTTCTTACTATATAAATGTAACTGGGACCTTTTGTACGGTTTTTTACTTTAAATTAGTTCACTGAGCTGAGTGTGGTAGCACGTACCCATATTCCCAGTACCTGGGAGGCTGAGCCAGGAGGACCTTGAGTTTGAGGCCAGCCTGCACTACATAGTGAGACCCTATTTCAAAACTAAAACAAAGCAAAACGAAATCCTCAAAACAAACAGAAAACAGCAAAAAATTAAAGTAGTTCAGTGAAATGAGTTAAATATAATTGGATTCATGCTGCAAATCATTGGAGTCCAACTTTCACTTGTCATTTTTCTTCATGAAACTAAAAGTTATTTGGTATTATTTTAACAATTAGAAACTATTCCACCAATTACATATGTAAACACAATTTGTTCAACTACTCTTTAGAAATAATCTGTAACATAATGAATGTTCCATATACAAAAAGCTTTATTAAGACCCTAATTACTTCCTTAGTATAAATTCTTAGTAAAATTACTAGTTTTTTAATGGTAATTACATATTGCCAGTTTTCTTCAAAAATTACAGTAATTCACATTCCCACCTTTATTAGATGGGAATGAATTCTCATCAACTGTGTTTGCTGAAGCTTATTTCTCCTTCCTCTTGTCCAATCTGATTTTCTAAAAGGTTCACTGTTTAAGCCTAGGACTCTGGGTGGCAGAGGTGTCTCAAGTTCAAGACCAGCCTGGGAACTTACCGACTTGACAAGACACTGTCTCCAAAACAGGATGACGGAGGCTGGGGGTATAGTTCAGTGTGAAGGCATTAGGTTACATATTTTATTATGTTTAACCATTCAGATTTCTTCCTGTTGAAGCAATCACTTCCCTTCATTTTCAAAAGATGACAGTCAGATTTGCTGACAAGGATTAAATGCGATAATCCAAGTACAGTATATAGTTCTTGGTACGCTGTACGACACCAAGTAAGTAAATTCTACATGGCATTTTTTTAATCCCAAATATATGTACGTATGTTTTGATCCCCAGAATTTTTACGTCTTATGAGTTTGTAATCTTTGACAACTCTGCCTTCTATAAGTTTGACTTCTGACTCCACATATAAGAGAGGTCATGCACTATTTGTCTTTCTGTATCTGGCTTATTTCACTCAGCATAATGCTCTCCAGATTCACTCATGTTGTCACAAATGACAGGACTTCCTCCACTTTTATTTATGGTTGCGTAAAGCTCCACTGTCTATGGTATTTTCTTTATTCATCCATTCCTGGACACAGAGTGTTTTAATTCTTGGCCATTGTAAACAGGAGTGCGGATATCTCTTCAATGTACTGACTTCATTTACTCTGAAAATCTCCAATAGTAGTTTGCAAAACTGTATGGTAGTTCTAATTTTATTTTACTTTTTTTTTTTTTTTTAGGAATTTCCATACTGTTTTCCATAATGGCATAGCAATGCATTTCCAAAAGCCTTGTAAGGGTCCCTTATCTCCACACCCTGCCCAACTTTGTCAACTCTTATCTTTTTGATAGTAGCACCCTAATAGGCATGATATCTCATTGTGGTTTTGATTTGCATTTCCATTTTGATTAGTGGTGTTGAGTACTTTTTCATATACCTGTTGATCATTTGTATGCCTTCTTTGGAAATATTTCTATTCAGATTCTTTGCCCATTTTTAATCAAGTTATTTGTCTTTCTGCTGAGTTGTTTTACTTCCTTAACCCTTTATCACATGTAGAGTTTGTAAATATCTTCTCCCATTCCGCAGGATGTCTCTTTGCTGACTGTTTCCATTGCTATGCAGCTTTTTAGTTTGATACAATCTCTCTATTTTTGCTTTTAGTTGCCTATATGCTTTTGGTGTCATATACAAAAAATCATCGCCATAAACAATGTCAAAGGCCGGTGAGATGGCTCAGCGGCGTAAGCACCTGCCCGGCAAGCGCGAGGTCCTGAGTTCAATTCCCGGTACCCATATACGAGAAAAGGGCCGGTGATATCACTCAGCGGCACGGGTGCCTGCTGGCGCACAAGGTCCTGAGGTAGACCCCCAGTACCCACAAAAAAAAAAAAAAAAACAATGTCAAGGAGATTTTTCCTATGCTTTGTCATAGAAATTTTATGTTTCACATCTTACTAAGTCTTTAATCCATTTTGAGTTAATTTTTGTATATACTGTAATTAAGGGTCCAATCCCTCTTCTGCATGTGGATATCCAGATTTCTCCACATCACTTACTGAAGAGACTGCCCTCTCCCTACTGTATACTCTTGGCATCCCAGTAAGGGTTAAGATTAGTTGACCATATATGCGCAGACTATTCTGTGGCACTGACCTATGAGTTTATTATTTCAATACCATATCATTTTGATTTTAATATAGGTTATTAATATAGACTGTTTTTAATGTTACAGTCATAGATATCTTTCCATGAAGTGCTGGAAAAAAGAATGAGAACCTGAGCCAAAAAGCAGTATTCATGCTGGTAGTTCTACTGAATAAACACTTTTCTCCATTATTAGAAAATTAAGTTTACTGAGGTTTATTTCTTTAATTAATTTTTTTTTTTTTTTTTTTTTTTTGGAGACAGGGTCTCACTGTGTAGTTCAGGCTGGCCTTCAGTTTACTATGTAGCCAGGTTGGCCTCGAACTCAAAGCAATCCTCCTGCCTCAGCCTCCGAAGTGCTGGAATTACAGGCGTGTGCCACCACACCCGGCCAAGTTGATTTATTTCTTAACACAGACCTGGCTGTCAAACTTTTTAGGTACATGAGATTAAGGTATTTTCTTCAAAACTACACCATTGAAGATTTAAACCACGATTTTGTTTGAGGAAGAAATGAGCTCATAAAAAAACTGCACAGAACTCATATTATTTAATTACATGCTTTTAGAAAGAAATGATTATGGGATGCTAAAGGCCTTTCATCAGGCAAAATTAACTTCGGTTAGAACCTATGAAAAAGTTTGGACATAAATTCAAACTGTTTCACGCTTTCATTTCTAAGTGGTTGTACATGATCCCTTAGCTAGTACGTGACCTACCAACATCGCTGTTAGGAACACTTACAAGGATGAGTTAATAAATTAAGAGTTTCTGAACATAGGATTTTATTATACAACTGCCCATTTTTATATGTTTAAAATTTTCTATGATACAAAACTAAACATACATAGTGAGAAAAAGGAAAAAAAAATAGTGACACACTTAAAAGTAAACCCACCATTTTAGAATTCTCTTTGTATCGAAAAGCCAGCTGGTAAGCTGCAAATACCAAAGGTGGCAGTGTGAAGCGAATCCGTTGATTTCCACCAGCTCCAAAATGCTTTCGTGCTGTGTTTAAGATCTGGTGAAAAAGACATTTTAAAAAAAATTTTCCATGCTAGAATTAATCATTGATAAAATGAAATAGGGGCTCAAATCATCACAATTACTACTATTTTATGAACACATTCAATGTACAAGGCCTTATGGTGGCAGGCACTTTAGACATTTCTTGTCTCCCTGAGTTGTCACAATCACCCTAGAGACAGATACTAACCCCATTTCACAAATGGGGGGGCCTAAGGTTTGGGGAGGTTGGGTAACCTGCCCTAGGTAGTTAACAGAATTGGAGATACAGTGTATTTAAATATATTTCCACGCATGCATGTGCAAGTATGCTGTGCTGATGAGAGTGCAGGCTCTGAAGACAGCAAACAGTCGCAGGTGAGGTTTGATGGTGAAACACCTGCCTAGCATGCGCCAGTCTCCAGGTTTGATCCCAGCACTGCAAAAAACAAACAAACTCTAATACTTAGTACCTGAGTGACCCTGGGCGAATTAGCCAATCTTAACCACAAGACTCATTTGAAAAATGGCATAGCATGCTCTTAGGGCTGTTCAGATAATCAAATGAGACACGTAGAGAGTCATCCATAACTGGCATAATGCATGTGCTTAGAAAATGATGGCTACTATATTAGAAAATGAAAGAATCCAGAATTCATGAAATATTTTTTAATATATACAACACAGTATATGACGCACATGGGTTTTTGTAAATATTTCTGATATGGTAGGTGGATAAAAGAATGCATTCCCCTTGGGGCAGTCAGAGGCAATGATCCTATACTTAAAGGGCTCTGCATGCAGGCAAACCGCCCGTCCACATGTGGAAGGCTTACTTCCTATTTGCTATGCAACAGGAAAGAAAACATACACAAACAATCTTACACAAAAACATAAGAAGATCATTTAAAATACCTGAACAATCCAGACAATCTCTGTGCACAGATCACACAATGCACACAGCACAGTACCCCTGTGCTCAGAATGTCACTAAGCCAAGTCAGACACTATCGCACCACCAGCAGAGAGCAGCCTCTTCCCATCAGTTATCACACAAGAACGTCAACTATGACGAGGCTGATAAAAGGAGACAATCAGGACTCACCCTCAAATAAAAGATTTTTGCATTATAGCAACCTAACTGCCTGATGCATCCAATAACAAATTACTTTCCTCAAACAATAATTAGGAAGCCAGCCAGGCCATCTTTCACTGAAATAATTACCCACTATAAGTTGCCAACGCCCCTACTCAGGCAACATGTTTTATTCATTTCAGAGAGATTAACTGAGGACTAGTAATAAAGAGATAACTTCATCTGATTGTTCTGTATCAGGAAGCAAGGGTTAAGGAAAAGACAAATGAATTTTAAAAGTCCTTCGCACATTTTCAATGTGACACACAAATATAAAATATGTGAAAACCTTGGAAAAACAAAACTGAATATAAGGATTATGCTTCTTATATTTAAAGTGTATTATGATAAGCAACTAAACATTCCTAAAAGCAAAACACAGTTCAAAATGAATATGAACATAGAATAATTATGGGTCACAGCTGTTCTGCAATTCTCAAGAAGTCTCCTACAGAAACTAGAGTGCTACACATGGTGGTACATGCCTGTAATCCCAGCTGCTTGGGAGGCTGAGGCAGGAGGACTGCAAATTCAAGGTTAGTGTGGACAACTGAACAGGACCCTGTCTCAAAATTAGAAAGGGTTGGGGATGTAGCTTAGCACCTGCTGGATTCAATCCCTGGTACCACAAAATAAATACATATGTACATACATACATACATGCATACATAAAAATAAAAAAGAAAGAAGCTGGAGCATCTAACTTGTACCTCACAAGCTCCCAAACCTTACAACTATTTATTTATATGAAAGTCCATGGGCCAAAGCCAGGCATGGTGGCACATGCCTGTAACTCACACACTCCTGAGGGGCTGAAGCAAGAGGATCACAAGTTCAAATCCAGCCTGGGCAACTTAGCAAGACCCTGTCTCAAAATTAAAAATACATAAAAAGGTCTGGTTCAATCCCCAGTATTCCAAAACAAAAATAAACAAGCCAGGCATGGTGGCACACGCCTATAATCCCAGCACCTGAGAGGCTGAGGCAGGAGGATCACCGCAGAGTTCAAGGAAAGCCTGGGCTATATAGTGAGCTCAAGGACAGCCTGAACTACTCAGCAAGACGCACTGTCTCAAAAAAACCAAAACAAACAAACAAACAAAAGTCCATGTACCAGGTGCACCTATAATCCTAGACACTCTGGAGGCTGAGACAAGGGGACTGCAAGTCTGAGGCCAGAGTGGGCAACTTAGACTAGTGAGACACTGCCTCAAAAAATAAAAAGGGTAGGGATACAGCACCACTGGGTCCAATCCTCAGTACTGCAAATGAATAAATAAATTAAAAAACACTGCATCAGAAGCTGATGCAGAATTACAGTAAGACTTAACTCATACCAAGTACTGCTGATCAGGGTCCTCAGACCGAAGAAGATGAATGAATCGGCCCACAAGGCTCTGCTCATCAGCAAAGTCTTCTGGATCAGGGTCTTCTACAGGTTGATCTGGCTGATCCTGAATCAGCGTGGACACCAAGTTCATTATGGAATCCACCTGTAAACCAGGAGACACGAGAAACCCACTAGTGTGAAACCATCAGCATATAAAGCCATTGTCAAAAGTATTTCCAGTTGTGTAAAGTTACAAAATAATTTCATTTTTTGTAAGAAAGTCAATGTTTGCATGCCAATACATGTACACACAGACTAAAGTCTGGAAAGAGATGCACTGAATGCTAATTAATACTAGTTATTGTCTTTCTGGTGGAATAAGAGGTATGCAATAATTCTGTATACATCTGCAATTTTCTAGTTTATATCATGAATAAGCCACTCTCAATTTTTCTTTAGTATTAAATTACCCTCCCCAATATCATATGTCTAGGTGTAAAGGTCTAAAATTATAACTATACTGTCTTTTTCCCTAAAATAGCTTACTGGTATTCTTACCTGGTCTTGAGAGACAATTTCTGTATTATAATCCAGAACATTACTAAGCACATAACAACTCATACTCTTTCTGGACTCGTAGTCAAAGTACTCAAAGAGTGGGTAGAAATGTTTTAATTTCAAGACAGTCAAAATATTGTTGTAAGTATCAACAGGTATCTTCAAAAGTCTGGTGAGTTCCTTTGAAACTGCACTACTGGTAGCAATACTATAAAAAGAAAAACAGTAACCCTTTCATTAATAAAATTAATTTTTTATACAAACAGCACTTGTTTCATAAAAACTTTCATTTACACATTAAAAGAAAGTGAATTACAGTACCCCAAAATATGCCAATGATCTCCTTTAGGATTAAGAAGCCTATCTAAACACACTATTACTGTTCTGTTGATATAAAATATTTCTATTAATTCACTTATGTAGCTGGAATTAAGATGACTAAATAGAATTTGATAACTTCTAAGGAATCTATTTTAAGTGGTAGTTTGGATCCCAGGACAGCCAACAAGTTTATATACATGTTGAAATGGTTTTTCTGGCTTTTTTTTTTTTTTTGAAACAGGGTCTCGCTATGTAGTTCAGGCTGGCCTTGAACTCACTGTGTGGCCCAGGCTGGCTTCAAACTTGTGACATACTCCTGCCTCAGCCTCCTGAGTGCTGGGAATATAGGTGTGCGCCACCAGCTCATGTTAAAAATAAATACCAAAAAAAAAAAAAAATCTGTGCAAAATCACAGAATGGAAAAATACATATATTATTTCTTCTGTATCAATATTGGTGATTAAAGAAAAACAGGTTGAAATTAAGGTAACAGCTTGTAGGAACATTCTGTCCTTTGGCATTTAGCATTTCTAATTATTTTGTCTACTTTTCCTTGAAAACTCACTTGATGGAGAAAGATACAGATAGTTTTCTCTCATAACTTATCATTCAAGATCTGCCCTGTTTTTCAGTCCTCTCCCTCTACCAAAAAAAAAAAAAAGGAATGAATGACCAAAAGAAAAAAAGGTAATAAAAACAGGTAAAGAGAAAAGAAGAAATTTTCCTGAAACAGGGGAGATGGAAAGAAGAAAAGATTACATGAGTGAAATTAAGAATAATTTGGGGAGGGGCCGGGAATATAGCTCAGTGGCACAAGCGCCAGCCTGGCAAGCACAAGGTCCTGAGTTCGATTCCCAGTACCATAAAAAAAATAATAATAATAATAATAATTTGGGGACAAGAAGGACCTAGCCTGAATCAAGTTCAAAAAAGTGGGGATTGGGATAGTAAGGGAGTTGCTGGGGAAAAGGTAACATGATCAAAAGGGAAAGAATGGCTGATGAAGCTTCAAGTAAACAGTATTTTACCTTCCCTGACAGCATAAAAATCAAAGCTCAAAGTAGAAAAATATTTAAATCAATTTAATCTGTATACTGTAAATATAAATATAGCCCTAATTTTCTACAATTTACTCATCATCAGAAAACTACTTCTTAGGAAACTATTGCTTGACATAAAATTTCCCCAATAGTTTAAAAACTAGCTTGTTCTTATACAGAAAGGAGTCTGAAATGGAGACAAAGGTCCACGAAGACTGCCTGCGGTCCAAGAGTGTTACAGTCTGATCAACGTACGCAGCCAAGTAACTGTTTTCAACCTTCTGGCACGAACAGCACCAAGCATGACAACTACAACAAATGCTTAAAACAGGGTCTCACTATGCAACTCAGGCTGGCCTTGAACTCACAGCCATCTTCCTGCGTCAGCCTCTCAACTGCTGAGATTACAGGTGTGCACCACCATGCCCAGCAAATGCTAACATTTCAAACAGCAGCTGACCAAAAAAATCTGGGACCAGAGACTGCTTTATAAAGATTTTTACAAAAATATGCCTTACTGTTCAAGGTTGAGCTTGTTGAATATCTCCACTGTTGTTTCTAGAACTTTATCAACATAGTCCACACGATCAGGGTAACATTTCATGGCAAGATTAATGAGAGAAACTTGTAAAGATACAACATCCTCCGAAGGCATGTCTTGTCTAGACTGGAATGTTTAGAAAATCAGACAATTATAAAAGTATCCACCAGCAGAGAAGTTTTAAAGTTTTGGGAACACAGAAAAGCCACACAAACCTGTATCACCGTAGCCACCTGCTGTGAAAATATATCAAAAAGTTTAATATCTGCCGGGATCCCAGGTCCATCTTCACGATGAGCAAATAAAGCTAATCTAAAAAAGAAAACAGCCTGAATTTTAAAAGATAGAGATCTGGGTAGTGGGATCACACACGACATTTTATTCTTATTGCTTTTCTGTATTTTCTACCAGCATATTTCTCCTAAAACATTAAAAAGGAGGGTTTTGAACATACTGATCATTCTCTCACTTAATTTTTAACCAGTTTTGTCAGTGATGCCTGATTTCATCAGCTTTCTTACTTTGTACCATACTAAACAGATTTTCAAAAGGCTGATTTTCCCAAACCTTCTAAAGTCTAATCAAATAGATATGGATAGAAGTGCATTAAAGTCACAAATGTGTCCAACAGCCAGGATTTAGATAAATTATCTTCAAAAGATAAAAAGAAAAGACAATTTTAAGATATTTAAGATATTACAAAGTTTGAAACAGAACTTATTCCAAACAGAATAAAGTTAACTTTTATTTCCTATATCTCAAATAATCAAAACTCATGTCTGTTCCATTATCACATGTCAGGGTCACAACTTTATCAACATTTTGTTACACAGAGAGGAATCACTACTAGCTGGGCAACACTGCATCCTACACTGAAAATCCAGATTACTAGCTTCCTTTAAGAGTGATCCCAATAAGCATGTAACTCCCCCCACCCACCATGGTACTGAGGATTGAACCCAGGGCCTTTGCAGGCACTAAGTTACATTCCACCTACCCCACCCCCTTTTCGAGACAAGATCTCACTACATGGTTAAATTGCCCAGGCTGGGATTGAACTTGGGATTTTCCTGCCTCAGCCACCAAAGTGCTGAGATAATAAGGCATGTACCACCATGTCCAACTAGCATATAACTTTTGCTGCACAGAGAGAGGATGGAACTGATACTTTGGAGAATTCTGCTACATAAATTCTCAGACTTTAAAACTAATAATTAGACAGTTATAAAACAAAACAAAAGGTATTTGTAGAAATAAATAATAAATGCATTATGGTTTAGACTTAGAATGTCCCCGAGGCCTCATGCATCCAGAGGCTCCTGGAAGTGACTGGATGATGGCGGTGGTATAGCTGGCTTGGTGTTAGGACAGATGTGGGGCCCAGGGAGAGGCGGGTCACGGGTTCATGACCAGAAAGGTCTGACTCCCTCTTCTCTCAGCTTCCTGACCGCCACGACGCGAGCAGCTCTCCTCCGCCCAGGCCCTGCTGCCATGCCTTCTTTTTTTTTTTTTTTTTTTTTTTTGGTGGGTACCAGGGGGTCAACCTCAGGACCTCATGTGCCAGCAGGCACCCGTGCCACTGAGTGATATCACCGGCCCCTTTTTCGTATGTGGGTTCCGGGAGTTGAACTCGGGCCCTCGCGCTTGCCGGGCAGGCGCTTAAGCCGCTGAGCCATCTCACCAGCCCCTGCCATGCCTTCTTCCTCGAAGCCTGCCAACTACGGACTAAGATCATGAGCTACAATAAGCCTCTCTTCAAGCTGAGGGTGTCAGGTATTTTGTCGCAAAGATAAGTTAGGAAAGTAAGACAAAATCCACTTGGTTTTCTGGTTCATAACAATATGTATCTGCATAAGCAGTACATAGGTTATGCAGGACATAGACGCATAAATTATTACTACTATATGCTATTACTACCATGTAGCATGCTTGCCAAGTAGTCACTCATTAGAGCCACTATAAAAGATGATGTTTTAGGGCCGGTGAGATGACTCAGTGGCGTAAGCACCTGCCTTGCAAGCGCGAGGGCCCGAGTTTGACTCCCGGATCCCACATACGAAAAAGGGGCCGGTGATATCGTTCAGTGGCACGGGTGCCTGTTGGCGTGCGAGGTCCTGAGGTCGACCCCCCGGTACCCACAAAAAAAAAAAAAAAAAAAAAAATGACGTTTTATATTTTTAACCAGCCAAAAACAATGGCAAAATAGAAGGAAAACTTGCAGGATATTCACTAAATATAAGTGATAACTTAATTTTTTTCAAGAAAGTGGTTAGAAAAATGATTACTTGAACTTTTTTGGGGGGGCAAGCATTCTACCACTGAGCTACATCACTAGCCTTTTTTTATTTCTTTTTAAACAGGGTCTTGGTAAGCCCAGGCTAGCCCTGAATTTTCTATACTCCTGCCTCAGCCTCCCAATGTCTGTGATTACAAACGTGTGCCACCATACCCAGGTACTTGAATATTCTTTTTTTTTTTTTTTTTAGCAGTGGCAAAGTTTATTTGAAAAAGTAAAAGTGAAGAGTGAGAGAGAAACTGGCTCAGCAGAGTGAGCTTGGGCTGAGTAGAACAGAAAAAAGAAAGATAAAAGAACACCCTGGAGAAAGCAGGATGGGCTATCGTGAGCAAAGCCAGGATAGCAAGCTCTTCTTGGCCCGTGTCCCTACTTGAACATTCTTAATCATTTATATCTTATGGCTACTTAATAAAGGAAATTAAATCAAGTCAGTCCCCTTTGAAAGTAACTTATGGTGAAAAGTTATTGCTCTTCAGTGATTTTTGGGCTTGTAGGATTTAAATGATGGATTTGTACAACAATGTCTACATGTCAATTAAACATAGATTAAAAATACTACTCATCTTCATGCCTCCTTCACAATTAAAGTTAAACCTTTTTCAAGCCTAAATGAAACAAACACCTACTAGATATTCATAGTAACAGAGCTAAATTATTTATAGTATAATTACATTAAAATCACTGACAGAATGATATAACAGAAATAATTCACGAAAATCTTTTAAATTCATTATTCCTATGTCAGAACATCTGCCCTCCAATGTTGGAAGGTCTTACCTATCAATTAAAGCAATGATTATATTTTTCACGTTTACATTTTGGTGTAGCTCAGCACAGGCTCGAAGAAAAGGATTCAAAGTCTGGAGGTGGAATTCATCAGGAAAAACCTAAGAATAAAATAATGATTGATACAAATAAAAGTATCTTAGATAATATTCTGAACTCACATATGGCATTCGTGGAAAAAAATTTTAATCTTACACAGCTATACTCAAATATATTATTTTTTAAATCTCTTTAAACATAGTCCAGAGAAAATACTGTTAACCAAAGTGCATCTACAAAGCTAAGAGGATCAAGAAAATAAGTCTTTTAAGACCTAAAATAAATGCTGCCACCTACCTGAATAATACACTCCATGAGATACTCTTGAGCCAAAGCATCCCTACAATTCACAACCTGCTCCAATATGCCAGTTAAAACAATCTAACAAAGAGCAAAGAAAAACACGTTATGGTAAAAAGATCATTTTCAAAATTCTAAGCTACACCTCTAATAGACTGAACTAACTTGAAAATCAAGTATACTTTAGATTATTTTTACAATTTTTTTATGTGGGTACCGGGAATCGAACTCGGGACCTCGTGCGCCAGCAGGTGCTTGTGCCACTGAGCGATATCACTGGCCCTTTTTTTCCCTTTATGTGGGTACCAGGAGTCGAACTCAGGACCTCGCTCTTGGCAGGCAGGTGCTTACACCGCTGAGCCGTCTCACCAGCCCTACAATTATTTTTAAACTTTAAAAATTTTCACAAAAAATTCTGGGTTCCTATTCAATGTTTAATTCATATAAAAGGAAGCTTTTGCTAGCCTAGCCTTCCTGTTTCTGGAAATGAGTTTATTAGACACAGCCCTGCCTCTTTAGTTCTCTACTGTCTGCTTCTGCATAGAACTGCTGAGCTTATTCGCCATGCACCACACGGCTTAGGAAGCCGGATCATATTTACTGTCTGGTTCTTTACAGGAAGTTCGCTGATCCTTACTTTATTCCCCTCCACTGACTTGCAACTGTCCCTTTCACCGTCTTCCTTTCATGTGTCCATCCACATTAAAATGTGTCAATACCACACTATTTTCACTTTATTGTAGATCCTTAATCCACACTGTCTGAGTACTTCAGCTTTGTTGTTCTCTTTCAAAATTGTTGTGGCTGTTCTAGGGTCTTTGCTCTTTCATATAAATGTTAGAAATCAGCCTGTTGACTTCTAAAAAGCCTACCAGGATTTCACTTTTTATTTGTAATTAGTACATGGGTGCCACACAGCCATCCCATTCATCACAGGGAATCCGCACCTGTACGTGATGTATCTTGATTCTTGCCCACTCCCCTCTCCTCCCTTCAACCCTTTTTGCCCTCCCTGCTTACAAAAGCTTTGTTTCCATTTTTTCCCGTCCATTTTTTGTGTTTTCGATCCCTTTTCCCTTTTTCCCCTTCCCCTTCCGTCGTTCCCCTTCCCATTCAAACACATTCTTCCTACTTTCCAATATCTACCCTCCATTTTGTTTATTTACCCTTAGGGTTTCTCTTACCAGAGAAACAATGTGATATTTAAACTTGTGTGTCTTATTTATTTCACTTAAAATTACCATCTTGACATGCATCCATTTACCTACAAAAGATTCCAGTTTATCCTTTTTTATGGCAGAGTAGTACTACATTGAATATAAATACCACGTTTTCTTTATCTGTTCATCCATTGATGGGCATAAGGGTTGTTGCCAAGATTTACCTATTATAAATTGTGCCTGCTGGGATTTTTTTTTTTTTTTTTTTGTAGGTACTGGGGGTCGACCTCAGGACCTCACGTGCCAGCAGGCACCCGTGCCACTGAGCGATATCACTGGCCCTTTTTTCGTATGTGGGTACCAGGAGTCGAACTTAGGACCTCGTGCTTGCCAGGCAGGCACTTATGCCCCTGAGCTATCTCACCGGCCCGTGGGATTTTAAATTGAGATTCCACTGAATCTACAGGTCAATTTAAGGAAAACTGCAATCTAGTCAATATTCAATCTTTCAATCAACAAACATGATGTATCTTTTAGCTTATTTGAGTCTTTTTTGATAAAACCATTCTCAAATACTTTCAATGAAATATTACTTAACAAAAGTATTTTAAAAATCCAATTTCAAAGGAACCCTTCTGCACTGTTGTTAGGAGTGTAGACTGGTGCAACCACCATGGAAATCAGTATGGAGATTCCTCAAAAACTAAGACTAGACGTTTCATTCAACTCAGCTATTCCCCTTCTTGGTATCTTCCCAAAGAATTAAAAGCATCATACCACAGCAATTAATGCACACACATTTAGAGCGACACAGTTTGTAATAGCCAAATCTTGCAAACAGCCCAAAGGCCCATCAACTGGTGAGTGGATAAAGAGGATGTGTTTTTTTTTAATACAATGGAGTACTACTCTGCCATAAAGAAGGATAAGCCTGAGACATTTCTAGGTAAATGGAAACACCTTGAGACCATACTCTTTTAAGTAAAATAAATCGGACACACGTCTAAATACCGCATTGTTTCTCTGGTGTGAGAAACCGAAAGTGTAAATAAGGGCCAAAATGTATAATAGGTATTGTGAAACAGGAAGAAAATGTTCAAAAGGGGAGGGAAACAAGGCAGGAGGGAGGAGGAAAAGAAAGATGGGAAAAGTGAAGAAAAAAAAAAAAAAAAAAACCAAAAGAAGGAAAAAATAGAAACAAAGCTTTTGTAGGGGAGGAAGGGTTGAAGGGAGGGTAGGGGAATGGGAAAAAAAAACAAGTTATATAATATACAGGTACAAATTCTCTATGATGAATGCGATTATCATATACACCTAAAATGTACCAACAAAATCTGACTGTAAAAAAAGTCAGATTTCAGTTTATATCTGACAACTTAAGAAAGGTGACAAGCAAAAAGATATAAACCTGTTTGTAACGTTCCACATTTACACCCTCCAATTGACTGAGGCGCACCAAATTTGTTCCTACTAAAATTCTCAGTTCTTGTCTTTCTCGTTCTCTTTTCTCTCTATCTCGGCTATGTCCTTGATGTTGCATCCGCACCCAAAGCTTGTTCATTTCTGCAAAGTTGAGGAGTACAAAATCCATGGAATCACTGATATCCCCAGTTGTTTCCTCACTGCAAGAAGAAAGTTGGAAAAATCCTTATATAGGATGCAAA